>LUCM01000494.1:109288-178177 GCA_008360955.1 Fasciolopsis buskii | reverse complement strand
ACGAGCTTGTTCGCCAACTTGTTTTCTCAATGTGCTCAGTGCGAATTTTCAAGATATATATATATGTATATATATAGCGGTTTAGTCGAATAATGAGCGTGGCTTCCGTAGGAAGTATTCCTACGTGTACGAACCATCCGATTTTCCAGATAACTGAAATTGGAGTAACAATGTATCAATGCTTCCTGAATAATGTAAAGACTGCCGACAAGTAGGGATGAAATCTTTAAAACCTAGTGGGGTGAACTGAACTGAATATTCTGTGCCTTATTACCACCGACATTACAAGATCTACATGATCGATATGGTATTTCCTTTAGATAGAAATCAGTCCATTTGTCTTATCGCTTGTTGGGAATCCCCAGCCGCAACACATCTCTTCGGCTTTTTTGTCAGCCTCATTTTCAAACGGAACGATTGTGGAATGCCACAAAGCCGAGCAATGCTCGGGCATTGCTTCACCATTGATTTTTTCGTGACCAATTTTTCCGTTTGATGACCTACTGGAAATGAATAGAATCAAACCCATTTTCGACGCCTTTTGATCGATGTAGTTGACGTTTATTTCAGAAATATCTTCACCGCCATTCACCGAAGACATCACCTCAAATGGTGAAACTTTTGCGATCTAAATGCTGAACTCTGCTTACAAGGTTTCCAATCCCATCAACCTGACTATAAAACACTCGTATTGGAACATGTGTTCAAATCATCGAACATGAATCAGGAATGCGAAATTGCTTGAGCCTAGTCTAATCTAATGGGATTTCCGAGGAAACAGTTTGAAGCTGTTGCAGCATCAGATACATGGGCACGTTGTTGAGGGTTTATGATTATTTTTTTGGTTTTGGGATGGCCCTTGGTAACGATTCGAACAGAAATGATGCCTGAAAATGTTCAGCTGACCGTTGAAGCACCGCGCTGAATTAAACTGACTAAACGTCTTTTTTGATTAGAAATTTGTCATTCGGTTGGACAATCGATTCTATGCACTTCTGTTTCTTTCCATATGTAGATATCATTCAGTAAAATGGAGTATACTGTCTTTTTCATAAAATGTTGCTTATCATTAATTATTAATTGATATTGATTCCATTACGTACGATATTATAATTGCCACACATGTATATTAGCATCTATGCGATTATTATTGCTGTTATTACAACAGTAGCTATACTAACTTCTTATCAGCCTATTTTCATTCTGTACCTTTAATTAAATGGGTTCCGTGAAAATGGCTAACTTACTAATACGCGTCTTGGTCCGCGCCAATCCGTACAATCTTTGATGTGTCCTCTTGAAATTTTAATGCTCACAGAGAGGAAAGCGAGACAATTTTGGAACTGAAAGGCTTGACACCTACCGGAATGCTTCCCCTGGGAGCATTAGCCGGTGGTCGTGAGACCATCAAAGGAGGTGAGCAGACATTGGGTCAAATTGTCTGTAGTTACATACATACATGCATTCATACGTATTTTTGCAATTCTTCTCGATCCTCTTTAAACACAAAGAAGGAACGCTGTTTCGTCCTCAACATTTTACTGTCTTCCTTTTGTCCAACGATTGATCTGTTTGATTTGTATGAGTTAATGTAAGTTTCGTCGAATTCTTTCTGACAGTCCTATTGATAATAATAAAGATTTAAAGTTTGAGTCTTCTAGGCGTTCCAACTTAGCACAACCTTTATTACCTCTGTTAGGGTCACATTATTTCACACTGCACACAATGGAATGAAGCTCAGAAATTGTCATCTTTCTTGCTACGGTAGCATTTTTTTCACGAGGACTTTAAAGCGGTTTTTGTAGATTCTCACTAATTCTGTGTGTATGATGAACACTTCGGACGATGTACAATATAACGTTTTTACGTGATTGGATTTGTTTGCTAAAAAAGTACTTTACAATGCAAGGGGTATCACAGTTGGGAGTTTCGTCGGTCACAGATACTGGAGGAGATAGCTTGCCTATTGTTTTTGTTGTCCGGCCGCTTCTTTTGTAAGCCACATAAGGAACTGTGCCATTATTTGTTGGCGATTGTTCATTGGAGCCTGATTTCAGCAATTTGCGGACAACCGGATCGTAGAAATTTGGTTTGAAGCAATGAAAAAAATGCCCAATACCGTCAAGTGGATTCAGTTTACATTGATGTACACTGTTCTCTAGGATTGTTAGTGCTTGTAGGATCGGTCAAAGTTCACAATCCGCCCGGAATAAGTCGAACTAGATTGCAGATTTGCGATCAGTTAGATTCTCCAACCCAATGGCTGGAAACCTTGGACGATATGAATAAATGCCGCAGTCGGACACGTTCATGCTTTTGAAATGTTTCTGCTCATCTGAATTTAATCGGAATATAGCTTCTGGTTTTTCCTACACTATTATACGGTGCAGCTTGGTAGTAGTGGAAGCCAAAAGCACAATGGCGTAAGTTTAGTAGTTGTGTTGATTAGAGTGTAATGATGCTTCTCTACGTAAAGTTCACTTCTAATTGGACTGAAATCCGTCGGAAGCACAGCGTGGATTGTTATGTTAAAAAGCTGCTAAAATCAGCCGTGTTCGAATTTCAGTGTAGAACCAACGGCGAGGGTTGTCACTACCCAAATGATTATCTGAGGTGTGAGAAAGCACAGGATTCTCACTGATATCTGTTAATTCATCCACCTGCAGTCAATGTCTTCTGGAATTATTTTATCTGTAACATTTTCCTCTGTTCTGATTCCCTTCTTACCGATGGTTCCGGTGACAGTCTGTGCTATGTGTATAGGACAAATGGAGGAGTGCACGAGGCGTTGGCGCCGGTCAAAAACTGGTCGGCCACCAGGTCCCTCACTTTCCACGTTTTGTTGTGTAAACAGAGTACATGAATGTGCTCATGTCGGGTATTTCTTTATCAAAAAGGCAAGAAATTAAATCTCTTTTGGGAAACCAAATGGTATTCCAAATTGACTAACATCGTTAGGTTATCCGAACCTCTTGAGGGTTCAAAATCATATTTACTTAGAAATCGCGTAAATTTTCCGAGACAACTGCCATGATTGCTCACTCCTTGGCCTAATTTTGATGCAAAATTGTGACAAATAAATCATTGCATAAAGAGCGGAGATTACTAGCGTGTTGAGTAACAAAACTGTCATATTATTCGACTGATTTGGTTGGTTGGTTACCGTGTACAACAGCGCAAGTTAATCGAAATGGACTTTAACGTACTGGTGTAGAACGCCTTTGTTTTTCAATATGTTGAAAATATATTTTCCCACTTTGCACCGTTTTACAGAGCAACGGGCGGTTGAGTAATCCTTAAAAGAAGACAACAAGAAAGCACTAACATGAATCTAGTTAAGCAGTGCTCGTCACATTTTTTAACGTAATGATCTACAATGCGCCTGGAAATAATGAACCATTGAACCGCATTCCGTGATGTCTTCTCCATTTTCATGATTTTTTCTCTCTATTCCTTTTTTAATTTCATGGGAATTTTCCGTTCATGTTACTTCCGACTGCGAGGTTCCAGCCTAGACTGCAGTACCGCATAGCTGAATGAACGGATTATCGAAACGGTAGTTAGCCCGCTTATCTGTGACCACAATAACTCTTCATTTTACTTCCTTTATTTTGACAAAAATGCGTCAGGGTTGTCTTATTTGGCTGCTTATTGATTCTGTTACTTGTCGTTTTCACTTATTGCCTATCAACGGATTTTCCGTGTGTTGCATACGGCTTGGCTGTATGATGAGTTTTCATGAGCCGTTAACCAGCTTACGATATTTGGGCATTCCATGCAACGCTGTTCGTATTCTTAAGCGAACATCTTTATTTTATAGTGCTGAATGAGTTTAGTCAAACAGGTTGGTACATTGCAAAGATGTGGTCAATGACTATTGTCAGCACGCAGAGACGTTTGCCGTTGGACTTGCCAGTGGTATTTATCCAGTGATTCGTAGCATTCCAGGTTCCAAATTGCAACCGTAGACACTGGCGTTTTAGTCTATATTCAACTTCACGGTAATCAGATCGTGTGCACATTTTACCCGAATTCAGTTCTAGTCTTTTTGAGGTTGAAACGAGAACAACGGGCGCTGATAATATAATTGAAAGACATCGAAATACTGTCTACTCAGTTATCGAGATTACCATTCACTCCTCCGGTATTCAAAGAATTACTTTAAAATAATTACCTGTTTATTTTGATCTGCGGAAACTTGCTGCACATAATTGCGGCAATTTCAAACTCACAAAGCACAGACAAAACATTGACATCAGCATTAATGATGAGGATGTCGAAGTAATTATCATTGTTTAGAATCTACTATTGTTATTAGGTCTCTTGTTTTTCTTGGTTTGTTTGCAACTCTAATTTCTGTGCTCTGGATTTTCGAGTAGGCTCATTTTCCATTACTCTCTGCTGCTGTTGCTTTCACGTCCAACAGTCCATGTTCGAAAAAGTTACCAAACATGACTGACGGTTTCCATAGAGAGACTTGTTTGCATCCATTTCTGTCATCAATGACATCGATTATTGTTGTACTGTCTTAACAAGTATCCGTCGTTTTTACTCTTTAGCAATGTCTGGGACGTGGACTCCCCACAAAATCCAAAATTTTGAAGAAGCCAAAGCGATTGACAAAGTGAACGAGCGGATGCCCCCACACAAAGACTCCAACTCGAATCCGTGTTGGTCCTACGGAGCTTCGTTGAGTAATGCTGATGGCAGTGCACGTGATGCATCTAAAGGCATTGATTCGCGTTTGAGTGAAAATTCGATTGATGAAGACAGTATGATCCTATCACTGACCCAAAGGAGCAGTATGCCAAGACCTCCTTCGATTTGTGAAGAACGATCTTCAGATGATGAGAACGAAGGTGCCGTACCGTCTCAACAACCTCGTTACAATTCGAACAAAACGGGACACAACCGTCCGGTCAGCAGCGAGTCCACCGAGTATGCAGGCGGGGGAGATAGCATTTCTGGCGCAGCCAATGTGATCCCATTCCCATCCAGTAGTAATGAGAGCAAAGCACAAACCCCATCCATTCCATCGCCAATTGCTGGTTCAACTTCTTCTTCCACTTCGACTGCGGCTACAAAATAGCTAGAATATCATGGTCGTTTCGAGACTTGTTAATTTCCTCTCTTTTTTGCTAGCTTTCCTCCCATTTTTTTGTTGTTACTGTCGTCATCTCATGATGCAAATAAAATGTAAGATCGGGCTTCTTTGGGACGTCTACCGGTCTATAGCATCGTTGTATGTCTGCTAAGAGACAATTAACAAACTGGTTCCACTCCTGCCCACTTGCCGTTTCATCACATGGCTTTTCTGTTGTCAGAAAACCAAGTTATGCTCAAATTCTTCATCCCATTCTGTTTATCACCACGTTTATCACTCCCCTGTCGCAAAAGTCACATTTTATGTCAGCTTTATGCAGTTGAATGGAGCGCCCGACAAACCATAATTTTTTGCTCATGTTGACCTTTGAGCTCGTCAGCTACGGCAACGGTATCCCGCTGATGCATCTCGAATTCTCTGCCGAACCATTCAGTCACTTAATGGATATTTGGGGATACAGGTGTATCCAGGTCGATTTTCTTCAAACTAATTCTGTAACCTTGCGTCCTCTTAAAGAAGTGTTTGAATGTGATCCAGCGCACTATGCAAACATTGGTTATTATATATAAAATAAATATAACTGTAAGATGATGTATGTGCGATCCACTTTTCCTCCTCTCCTTTCCCTTGTCTATGTCTTCACTGTGTACCTGTCTGTTCTTCCGTTGTAAGTGTTGGTCAACACTTATCTCCTCCCAAAGCATTCTGGTCGTTGTTCAGATAAGTTTTTTTTTCTAAGTTTGTCCGTTTCGTGACCCTCTAATTCCGGTCCATGGTCTCGCAAAAACAATGAAGCAATGTGAATGCGTTGTTTAGATCTCGGCCAGTTTATCTACCAAATATTACTTGTCTGCTTAATCGATTCCCTAAAAGCGCTAACTGTCCAATACCCGGATACGAAAGTGGATGCAACATTTCCCTCTGTAATGAGAAAATACGAGTACTTATTATGGTTTGATTGAAATATCCTTCGTAGAACTGCTAAACACCCGTTTTCACTGAGAAAAACTGTACCGGAGCCGGAGGCCTTGAATTAAGATTTTTAAAGCGCAAATTGTCGTTACTAATAACGCTTCATTCAAATTCGGGAACCTCATTTTTCCAAATACTTTTTGTACAGCTGAAACGAATTGTTTCGCCGAAATGCGTTTGTTGGTTGGTAGTATGTTTAGTTAGCCGAATTTATCGTCTGCACTGAGCAACTGATTTGAACATGGTCACAATACTTTGATTCTCCCTCTCCCTTCATCTTTTTGGAAGTCGGCCTATGGTTAAGCCGTTTAAACAAAACTGTTGTTTTGGTAAGAATTGCTGTGTACCTAACGCTTTTCTGTTGGTACGATTTCATTCCGAAATCTTTGAGCAATAACATCATTCTCCTCCTAAAACACTCACGCACACTGACATTTCCGTCTGTCTATTCTCCCTCGGTTCTGGGGCTTAGGATTTATGAGGTGCGATCTGACTTCGAATGAAGTGATACTTGTAATTCCTGTAATCATTAATGATTATATGGATGAACGAATGCCAGTTTATTCTTGTGATTTCACATAGACGCAATTCACGCATGTTTGATTGAATGAATTTCCTCAAACTTACGGGAGCATTTCCGAAACACGCACGCACACAATCAACCAAACAGGCAGTCCATTGACCGTCCAATAACTTGCCTCGTTGTAAGCACCCAAATCTGGAGGTGAACATCTGCTACTGCTGTTACAAATTAATTCCCTAATTTTCTACACGACTCACACGCACACACGCACTGCTTCCACATTCAAGCGTTCGTGAGTTTCTGTTTTGTCAGTAAGTTACATTAGGTTCTTCCTTCCTCCTAACCATTTTTCCTTGTCCCGTCGCCAACATAAACCCCGCCTCGCGGAACTTTTCTTTCATATTAATTAACATCTGTCCTACTCTCATTGACTTCGATTCACTCATTTTCGGTTATGCTGTTGTCAAACCCCGCGCTGCAGATCATCCTGGTCACGTCAAAGGATCATTTTGCTTCCACCTCGTCTATCATTTTGCTCGACTCTGTTGTCCTTTGCTATCCGTCCTGTTCAACGTTCATATCGGTAAGGTCGATTTCTTCCCAACTGACTGATCTATCCCAACACAACCATCTCCGATTTCCCTGTAAGTTGGTATCAGCGGATGTTATCCTACTTTCCTGTGACTAGGAGGTATTTTGGTGGATTTTCTCATTTTTAACACACATGAACAGTCAGTAAAATATGCTAATTTTACTGGCTTTTCTCTTTGTCCGGAAAACCGCAACAAACGTTTCCTCATTTTCCACTCCCCATGCCTATACCGATTTATGTATGTGTTTAGCTCTGGTGTGAGTTCCTCGTGCCTCCACACTTTGAGATCTGTTCGAGAATTGGTCATTCTTCTTATTCGTTGAACTGGTCTGTTGAATGCTTGGCTGAACTTTGTGATCGGTCATGTTACAGATTTCGAATATATGTACTTACAGATGGATTAAATTATGCCAGCATGTCATCGCAACTTTTTCAGTTGCTTGTCAGCAGAGTTTTTGAAAGCGCACGCGGTCCTGAATGATGTGTGAGTAGGCTAGGTGGTTTTCAGTCTCATTTTAGCAGATTAGTCCTTTCGTTTTGGGGATCGTATGATGTCTACAGCACCAGTTCGTTGACCTTCTGTTTTTTGTCATGTTACAAGTGAGTATGGGATCATGAGCTTCACTTTTCAGCGAAAACAGCCCTTATCAACCACGAGGAGGTTACTGCTTTGCTCGCCGGAAGTAGCTTGTTTGATTTGATATGAATAGCATGTCAAAGAAGCATTAAAATATGGTCCGTATGGTGTCCTTTGTTCGGCTTCGGGTTTGACTAAGTTGCACTGCCTGTAGTGCAGTTTGTACCTATTCATCATTATACCTATATATATATATATATTATATATATATCGACGAAGATCTTGTTGACTACCTACAATTTTTAGTAAGAGAGATGAGTACAACCACAAGTTGCTAACAGTCTTGGAAACAAATATTCCACTTGCGGGATGCAGATTATGGACTATGTATAAATACCATATTAGCCAAGCGGTTGGAAACATTGAATTTCTTGTCCATTTTCTTTAAGTCAGGCGTTTTCACCGGTTATTTTACATGAAAATTTGTCCTTCGGAGGGACCTTGACGCCTAGCCAAATGAAATACCGAACATCGTCCATGACAAATTTGAAGAGAAATGTGGATATGGATCAACATTGTCTCATGGACATCATCCTCCCACCAAATAATGCCACTGTCTTGCCTTATACATGGAGTCAAAGACCGCATGATTGCCTAGGAGTATAGGGATTGTCGACTCTCAGAAAATAAAGCGGTGCTCTTCCAACTGGTGGAGGTTGGATATTTCACGGATATATTCATCACTCATTCTGCTTTTCGTGCGTGTTGTAAATTAGCTGAAGAACTATGGGTCCCAACAGTTTTGATGCTGTTGTGATTAGGTCCATATCCTGGTGGTTGGGGCGGTCATTACTCGAGTCTCTTAAATATTGGGAGAGCAACCGCTTCCCACAGATGAAAGGGAGATGTTCAAAATACAGAATCCTCAAAAACAGAGTTTCAGGCTTTTGGATTACCATTATTCTACCATGCCCTAAAATCCCAGTTCTATATGACTTCTTTGATCTTAGATATCCTGGTGGATCTCGCGATCCCTGCTTGGACCGTCAAGAAAGTCGTGTCCGGCTATGAATTGGGTTTATTTAAGCTCACCAGTAACCGGAATAAAACTGGCGTTCGTCGATAAGGGGCAACTTCTCAACAGAGATTCAGCGCGGCACGATACTGCGAGTAGGGCCGCAACCCAGAAATGAAGCAGAATACAAGGTGTTCTTGAGCAACTAATATTGACTACCATTATCAAATGGAATTGGCTCCATTATTTTAGCTGGCGCGTTATGAGGAGCAAACAAGTAAATCGATTGAGACAGCTCACTATGGTCTAACCGTCCATCAGTGCCCATGGATGAAATAATGCAGACTGATCGGTGGTCCGCGTCCAGTAGAATGCTCCAGTATGGCCGTCGCCCCTGTGGGCCACTATGCTATGGTAGACGGTGAGCATGTTTACGACTGGGGTTTTTGTCCCGTACGTTCAGTTTATGGAGAGGAAATCTACCATACGCTAGCTCAAGTTCTATTTTCTGGGTCTTTGAAGAATCATATTGGTATGTAAGTCAAACAATGTTTCATATCCCATCAGTCAGTTCACATGCTGAATGCATTAGTGCATATTAATGGCTAATGGTCATTGCACCTCGCACAAGATTAACGTCTGTTTCACTCGGGCAGTCGCTGAAAAAGATCCATAGTCTTGAATTGCCCGATCGTCATCGATCTAGAAACCTTACAATATTACAACAACGGGCCCAAATCTACAACACTGGGGCAAAGATATGCATCATCATCTGTTTAATGGTCTTTTGGCAGTGTATATATGGATCTTCAAAACATGGAATGTTTATTATAACCGATGTGTACGTAGATACTGGTCTTTCGTGCAGACGTTCATAGGCGGTTCACACTCCATCAAGAACTGGAATATATATGTATTTTGCACCAATCACTTTGCCCACTAGCACCACTAAAATCACGGCAAAAATTAAAAAAGTGCAAGAAGAAACGAAAAGAAAAGGAAAGAATTGTGTGTCATTTCTTCCGGACTTCTACACGCTATTGATTTTTCATCGAGATCATGGTTTCTCTGTGGTACAGCCGCCCAAACCGAGCTAGACGGCTGTCTTAGGGAGATACACTAGCAGCCCTTGCTCAAAAGCCCTGATTTGGAGGGCACCAGAACGAAATAAGATTCTCCCAAACCATTGGGAGCCGGCTACCGGCAATCGAGATCATAAGCCATTTGATCAATGGAGACTTGAGGGTCAGATCTCTCCTCGGATATTCCAGCAGGGCCGGCGGTCGAGAGGTTCGGTTCACTCTACCTTGTTAACCCACAGTTTTTCCAAGGAAGACTGAGGGTTTTGTCTTCATTATATGTTGAAAGTCACTGGTCACGTCACATTGCCACCTACGGATATTTTTGATGTTATGGAGAGAAGGCTTATCAGACAACAAATCTACATGTTCGACACTGTTCTGAATGTTCACATCCGCTAATTAAATGACAGTGACTCCAACTTACGACTAATCACGAAAATAGTGGTTATTTTCTTATATGTATTCTTCGAACGCGCAGGTTACCGTACTGTTCTGCTCCTCACGAATACCGGAGATGTGGGGGAACTGGAAACGATATCATGTCCCACATTTCTTCAGAATTGTGTCTCAGCTATCCGAATCTGCCATATAACTGGTCTATTGCAACTCCGTTCACACTCGGTTTGGAAGGTGATCTATCCGACAAGGACGCATTTGTCCGTGCATAATGTGATGTATCCTGTGCACTTCACCAACAAATCCACATTTGCATGATCTTGTGAAAGCGAGACGCGCGATTATCTAGTCCGAGATACTTCTGGCTTGGGCCTGAATTTGTGATTGAAGCAAGTGGACTTCATTCGGTGACAAAATAAATGGCGAGTAGTTCTACAGGCTTTCACAAACTCATGTTAGAATAATAAGCCTGAAATATCCCCACTCGTAATTAAAGAAAAGAAACTGACACCAATTGTATCACGTTATTTGTGTGACTCACGTGCCCTAAGGCGTATAATTCAGTCGTGCGGCCGGACAAACCTTACTGGCTACACAATTTTGTGATGTAAATTTATCGCGTCTATTTCTGTGGTTGCTTGTATGCTGTTCAAAGTTCTGCGCACCACCTTTCCCCCGGTAAACTACGGATTCTGGTATCCACAACTACCCTGAATAACGATACGGGTACGGGAAATTAACTGGCTCAATACTTGCAGGGTTGGCAGATTACTATTAACGCTAAAGTTGACAGATGTTATCCTTAAGTTACGCAATATGAAAAGTGCACCAAAAAATCTTTAAAAGTCTTCTAGGTATCCGGTATATGGATCCAAAAAAGATTGTCATAATTGTACCATGTTTATTATGCATGAATAGCCACATTTCAGTACGCATCCAACTCGGATGATTGTGTCAGCACTGTAGGGTTTAGACTTTTCGGCCTAACTATCAACGATTTTCTGCAGGTATATTAAGAAGGTAAATTGCTTTTCTCTTCAATTTCTCGTCCGCTGCGTTCAAACGTCCACAGTTGGTGAGACCTGTTTTGAACCTCATTATATAGGCAAGATTTTGTACTATTATCCGCACCCGGTTTTCAGTTTGCACGAACGAAAAAAGATAGGCAATGCATCTTTTACAAGCGCATTTTGTTCATTCTTGTCAATCACTAGCAGGAAATTTTACGGCTGATATGCGCTTCGTTAAACGTGATAAATTAGCATCAAAATGATTATTGATTCGCAAGGAATGTATTGTTGCCATCCGACAAAAGTACTCGTAATTTGGGCCGGGAAGACATTCACTGTCGATTTAATAATCCGTCGATTGCTAGTGTAAAACCAAGGTGGAAGACGGGGCAATTGTTTGTTTTGTGGGACGAAAAGAGCAAACACTGGAATTATGGTATATCTTTGCGTTTCAGACGAGATGTGAAAATTTGAGATCCTTTTGATTGTTCCATGGGAATGACTCGAAGTCAGGGAAACGGAGGGTGAGAAGCATGTACTGAGAAAAAAGGGAACAAATAGTACATCCTAGATGGGAGAATGCCTTAAAAACCCATTTAGATAAGCTGACTGGAATGAAAGAAAGCCCTGTTAAGAATGGGAAAAGTGGGGAAAAGAAAATATCCGCTTCAAGCACAATGATGTCACCACCAGCGAACTTATAATGAGGGTTGTACAAAGAAAAATAGTTTTTGAGAATTCAAAATATCCCAAGAAAGCAACGGAAACCCTCGGACAAAAACGCTCTCATCTTTGATTGAATACACTCCACTCAGATCCGATCGGTAAAGTCTGTGAAGCAAGACAGAGATAAAACAACACTGGACTGATTGTCGACTCAAAAGATAAATGTCAGACAAAAGTGGATCGTAATTGCGTTTTGTTCCTAAAATCACTTGATGCTCTGCACTGCCCAATATCCAAGTGAACGAAATGGGAGCTGAGTATAGGCTCTCAACCCTAGAGTGTGGGGACCCACCTCTAGAGTTGGTACTAATGGCTAGTATCTCATTCATCTTCGATTGTTCAGGCTCCCCTGTGATAGCGTGTCAGGTACCATTAGACACGGAGAACATGCGATATACTATTTCAACTATTTCAACATTTGACAAAAAGTTGAAAGTAGGCAGAAAGTTTGGCAACAATCGGTTCAAGGGGTCGGCTGTTTTTGGCGGCCGAAAAAACAATATAGTCGGTATCATCTCCAACTATCGAACCAAATTTTAGTTTCCCGTATGAAAAAAGATATTTGACGACTATAAAAACATTAGAAGAACGTCAACGGAGTAATTTTTTTCAGACTTCAGATCAGCATCAACCTTTTTCCAGAATATTTTATTCGAACAAATTTTTAGTCAAACAACTTGATTTTTGTTCTTTGTTCCATTCGGCGCTCCGTAAACTAAAACTGGAACAATACAGAAGACTTAGCGTGGTATCTACGCGACTATGATACATAAAACCATGGACCGTCCCGTATTTTGTGACTGGTGGTGGTGGTGGTAGTGGTGTTGGTGGACAAGCGTATGAGTTTGTGGCGTTTGGACTTCAAGGTTCCCGGTTCGATGCCTCGCAGCGCCGGTCAATTTCCCCAATTGGTACCGGTCCGTTGGCCGCACCCATCTTCCATCTTCTTCCAGCCATCTTCCTGGTGTGCACTGTTAGTTCACTAATGGAGGGAAATAAAATACAAAAAATGAAAAGATTCAATCAGAAACCAGTTTTTGCGGATAAGGTTATTCGATACAAAATAATGGGGTCATCTGTGTTTATATCACCTTTGAAGTTATTGATTTTCATGGGTACGCACAGCACTACTCAAGTTTATGAAAACTCCAGCTTGAAGTGATATATTTTGGCACATTCTACAATTTTCCTATTTGCAGAATGTCTCCAGAAGTACCCGCGGTTCACGAATCATTTAATGTTGATGCGCCATACGATTGGTAGCATTTCATGGTGGAATATTTACCCTCATTGTTTTTCAACTTTGAGTACCGCTTTTAACATTTTGCAACCGGTTAATAACAGGACTGATAACGGGCCCTCGGTGGACAACCAAAAAGTTAAATAGATGAACATTTCCTCGAAAAATATAGTTTTTGATTTCTCGCGTCAATTGGCATTCACAGCAGGCTATAGTACACTGTCTTCCCATGGATGGAACATGCGTAGAATTTTAATCAACTCGGACCATACTGATTTAGTGAAATTCCCAAATCACTATTCCCACAGACATTGCACTTCTTGAACGCGAAAACCATAATTGTCAACCCCGCCCCCATTAGACAATCTCTTAATGAGCGCGATTCCCATCCAGAAATGTCGTAGATTTTGTTTTCTTTTATTCATTCAAGAAGGGAGACATTATCATTATAACTTTAATAAGTAAGTGCAATAGTATGAGGGATTTCTGGGCACTAAAGATTATGTGATTACCTAGTAGTTTGTGGCCATTGTTTGGTAGACTCAGATTGCTCCAACCATACAGACTAAACTTGGGATGGAATAAGCGCACTCATTTTTTGGTTGAGCGGGTCTATCGACCAGATTCTCCTTAGGCTACCAAGTCACGGGGACCGAGTGGGCAATCCACGTGAAATGTATCCGTTTCTAATTAGCATTATCTATCCGGAGGCCACCTAGAACACTGAGGCTGCGAAAAGGCAAACAGAGATGTCTGAAAGACGAGGTAAAAGATGAGACTCAAAATAGATCACAAAATCTGTAAAACTAAAGAGGAAGTAAGTACTGTTGACATTAGCTGGGATACTGACTCATGCAGATCAGTTCGCGACGGATTCGACTTCCGTTTCAATGTTTTCTTATTTGCGGGTATACAATACTTTCATATTTCCGTGGTGATGTCACGGGATCATCTAAAAGGATTTTAAAGATGCATCACCCTTGTATTCTTGACATTTCTAAAAGGTCCCACTGACGGATTCTGTGCATGCGCTTGTTTACGGTATATTCTCGCCTTTTTCACGTCAGAAACTGTTGAACAAAATTTGGTGCGTTTGTTTGTTCATCTAGATGTTGAAAACTCACCGGGAACCAGGAGAACAGTAATTAACATTTTCCACACATCGAGGTGTTTACCAGAAGGGGAAGACAAATTTTCGGCCCGTTCTTGTCAAATAAGAAGTCACATCTGGTTATGGAAAATAAGAGTGAATAAAACACAATATGAATGGAATTCCGAGTTGACCACTGAAACTGACAGCCCAGAGTTGTCACCCAACCCGTTAAGGACAGAAATATCGAATCGCAAAAATCCATGATTTGGGAAGGAAATATAAATGGAATTCGTACTGGCACAGTCCAAACAATTGGTACTATTCACTTCACACGATCAAGTATTGCTTTGTGCGGTGCTCATCTCTGATCGTACTTCCAAACAGTAAATAACTTCTTCGAAAGAACAAAGCGTTTCTGCTCGAAGTGAAACTTGCCTTCCCAAAAAGGGGAACGAAAGCATCGCAGTACACAACCACGTGGTTCGACTCACAAATACACACAAAATTGCACGAGAACACTGTTGAGCATAGGATGCCCAGGTACGTACTCTCTCAAAATAGCCATCTTCGTGCACCTAAGTTTAACTGACTAACCACTAGTATTATACCCTTTATATCACAGCGTCTACTCAGAAGCTAAACGTGGTCAAACGACGGCACAATTAGAAATTCACAGCTTGTCAGCAATTAAACGGTTTTCTACCAAGGCTATTATATTTTCCTCGGTCCTGAAAGGGCTCATCAGAAGCAGTACATCGATTCATGCCGTGTTTACTAGCCCTGCGTTCGCTAGCAAACACTTCACAAATCAGCCTTGCTTTTCAACGTGTCATGAATGCAAAATATGGATGCAAACTTCAAAGGCCGTCTAAAAGGTTTTGTCATTTTCTCGCCAACATACTGGGATAGCCTGTACCCGTCGTCCATGTAAATATCCCAACGAAGTGACCTTGTGCAAAAATGTGAAAACAACTATCATTCGCTTGTATTGAAGCATAGGCCTTACATGGCACCATTGGCCTGGTAAGCTTGGAATATGCTCAGCACCCGAACACGTTTTCAGAAAACTTAAATTTCAAACAAGTTACAGCAAAATGATTAGTCAAACCTACTCCGGTGAATTTGTAACCTGATGTGAATCTCGTAGAAACCTATCAGCCAGATCAATAGAAACAAGTGGCCAGTTGATCTAGTTTCTTTCACGCGGACGGATGACTGGTAGTCGTACTCAGTAGAGCAGCAACGATCATGTAGCATGAACCGTTAACCTATTTACAGTTTAGGGCTCACTGGGATTAATTGATGCCTCGGATTGAATCCCGTAAAGATCTCTCAGTGGAGCAAAGAAGAATGCTGACAGATTGTTAACGTTTCAGTTGAAAGTTATTCGTTAAAATTACGCATTTTGGATTAAAATCTTGGTCAGTTTGTCAGTGGTTCAGGAAAAATGAAGTGATGGCTCCCGAGCTCTTACGCTTTAGGTTTATATGCATTTGATTTTGTTTTGTTTTATTATCTTAGTCGCCTCTGTCGGTGCTCCCGCTTAAGGCCTCAGATGTTCACATGACTCGCTTTAGTAAACAACGGTTACCATAAGATATCCAGGTTCAATTAATCGATTTTCTGGGGGTAAGAAATAAAAGAGAAAAATTGCAAAACACTTGTTATTAAGAAAGGCAGCGAAAATCAAACTAAAATAACTGACTAGACCATGTATTGAGTCGCCTAGCCCAACCTGTCTAAGTCCGCATTGGTTAACCTCTCGGGACACATTACACTACCAGGTCTTCGACTAGTCACGCCCCGAGTATCCTAACAGCATCTTATGAGTGCGTATTGAAACCCAGAAGTGTCAACCAGCTTTTGTGCTCACGGATTTGTTGTCTTAGATTACCACAAAATGAACTGTTTCGGCGCTTTCAAGTCATCAAACTTACGGGTTCAGTTTCTATTTGCCCGTACAGACGTCTGACGGCTGCCTCATTAAGCTATTATGCATCTTTCTGCGACCAATAAAATCAGTCTACATTCTAAACTTCTGGCAAATAAGCGAGGCCTTTATTGTCGTAATTGTAGTTTCGCCATAAAAACAATACTTACAACAACAAAATTCGCTCATATGGGCCAAAATGAGATGTTTACTAAGAATTTCTCCTCCCTAGTTTCATATTTTTGTTGCCAGTTCGAACAGAATCATTGACTACTAACGACTAGACCCGACCTAATACGTATGCAAACATAGGGATTAATTTTTTAGCCAAATCTACAAGTTGACTTCCCAATCTCGTTTACATTGTCACAAATGATTAACACTGAGCATAAAAATCATACTGATTTAGATAATACCAAGTTGAGCATGATCGCCTCGGTCGGGGTTTGATTAAAACATAACGGTCAATCGATACCGGCAGTGAGTGGCTTAAATATAGGGAGAAAAACTCAGCGAGATATTAGGCTGATGTGTTTGTCCTTGCTTCGGCGGTCAATTAGCATTGCATATGTTTTGGTCATATCAGTATCTCAGATTAGATAACAACAAAAATGTATAGTGATAGAGACTTGGAACGCGGATATTGTTCTGTTCAATAGCTTGTGCCCCTAGATGAACTTGGCGATGGTGAAAACAATGTTGTCTAATGAAATTAGTCAACACGTTTGTTATGAATTATCATAAACCTATCTTATTATGATCGTGTAAAGTCTGATTTGTGCTCAGTAAAAAACTGGCTAAATGGAAATATGATCAACGAAATTCTCTTTATCAAGCGGAGCTGCTTACATAAAGCAAAACTTGTTTTGCCAGCTCAAGTTGTCTGTTAGAAATGGAATAATTGATGAATCTGTGAAAACGTGAAAAAACTGCTTTCGTAAACTTTTTTGGATATTTGATGTGGTGATGAAACTACAGTCACTGAGTGAAACTAGCGTGCTTTTCATCGTTTTATTTTCGTAATTTAATGCCTATACTAATAGAACTGCAGTGCCCATCGTTCTTGTTAGCCCGTTTTAGACCAGCTGAGGGCTGCAGATTCGAATTCATAAAGTCCAACTTGAAAAGCCTTACAAACGAATATTTGACCATCACTGATAAATAGAGTTACCGTCATTCGGGCTTTTGGAGAGTAATGTTGGGTACACTCACATTCCGTCTCAATTCTGGCAGATACAACTGACACTAAGGGTGAATTATGAATTTCACTGATGCATACCTCTTGCAATATGTTAACTGGAACTTGTTTGGAGAACTCAGTAATGCATTTGAATACTGATTCTTCGATCTGTTGAGAAGAATCTGGTCTACTCATTCACATATGATTCATTCCCAAATTAATCTCTAACGGCTGTATGTTTTTCGAAATAAATCCGTGAAAAACACGTAAAAGAAGATTAGCTTGACAAAATTAAGGACTATGATCATCACGGGTGAAATTCACTTGATTTACCCACATTATGGAAACAAAACTTACGGAATGCAAATGATCGATCACACATTACCGTAACTAGGGTTTTGACGCTGTTTGGAATCAACCAACTGTCGGAATACCCAAACTGACGTTGTCGAAAGAGCTCCGGAAAATAAAGTAAAATTATCCCCTGGTTCAGATAAGAGTCGACAATATGGTATCTTGAAGTTCACAGTTTGATCATGCTTATGTGGCAAGTATTTGGTAGAAAAAAATTGTTTTTCATTTCATCTCGATTTATTTGTCGTATTTTCGTATTACTGACCCGGAGCTGGTTTAATGGGTAGAATCTCCAGAAAGGACCAGTGAATCACAATTTTATTGATTATTAATTAAACAGAAATATGTACCTGTGAGCAGTCTGGTACTCTCTCAGTTGGCAGGTGGTAGAACGACTGTGCAATCGGTGGTTCATATACCAAAGGATGAACTTGGCTTGACTGAGTATGCCCCAACCGTCAGGCATCGTCAAAGAGGTGAATAATATCCATTACCAATCATCTTCCCCACAAGATATAAAAGTGTTCGTAAATAGCATTTTAATGTAAGGAAAGTGCCCCACAGCCACCCACATTTGTATCCCATTTTATACTTTTGAGATATCGTGTTCTAATAGAGGTACAGGAAACAAGCGTTTCAGAAAAGAGAAACACCTGAATCAGAACAGCTGAAGACGTTCGAAGAAAATACAAATTGCCGTTTTTATACTGTTTGCCGACGGTCTTTCTAGTTCTTTTTCAATCCAGACCAGATCTTTTAACCGCAGTTTTAGCATTGAACCACTGGGAAAATGTCCTATTGGAAGTGGGCAAAGGAAGCGCATCTTGTCCAGAGATGAAACATGAATTCCGACAGAACATCGGTGGTGTGGATGCAGGGATTTCAAGGTCTAACGCTTCATTATGAGCATTTTGAGAAAAAATACTTCTGTTTCTCGTCCGATTGACTTCCATTCCCTTTCGCTGTTGTGGTGATCCCTTTGACCGTATCTGTAAACGTGATTGCATTAAACCCAATTACATCTTTAAAAACGCGTAATATTCACACACGATTTCGTTCCAGGATAAAAGTTTACCCCGTTAATTTTGTAGTTTACGAAAAACCTAAAAGAAAAATCAATATCAGGTTTAAAGGCAGAATATTTATTGTCTGAAATTATACACGACGGTTGACTAATACCATGTTGAATACAGATACGCAATTCACGGATTACTTATTGTCAGCCAGACGATATCTATGAACGGCATAGATCCAATACTACTTACCTAACAGTCATGTCCAAAGAAAAAAATAAAACCACTTTTCTGCGTGATTCGAGTAAAAACAAACCCTGGTTGAAAGAAAAGTAGCCACATTATGGACATTGCACGCTGAGGTTCTACTAGGTTTGAACAATAAGAAAATTTTTCCATATAACCAGTCACCTACTGAACAAGACGTCGATAGCCTGTGAACTTCCGGTTCAATATTTACAAGGGGCGGTGACTAACCTTGATAGAAATCTATTCACAACAATTTACTTTATTCATGCTGTGTGTGGAAATTAGCCGCGGAAAAATCCCAGTCAACTAGGGACAATTGGAGTTATTCATTCTCGTGTTACATGAGCAGTGGTGAACCCTCGAAATCGTTCTACTCATGCCCGACTGAGAATTTACAAAAAGTCTGTTTTGCTGCAACCTTCTGGGTGATTTTTTCGTATTTGGCTATCCATTGTATTTCAACCCCGGGAATAAATTGTTCAAACAATCTGCCTGGCCAACTGACGATTTGGCGTTTTAGGGCTTACCAAAAATTGATAATAGAAGCATCTTTCTGTGGACTGACTATAGTGAGATGGACTTGTAACTTGATCCGGTAATGATGGCAGTTATCCATGGACTCTTACTAGCTGCCGATCTAAAACGTTTACGAATATATAAAGCCAAATACCCGACCATATTGGTGTTACCAATTGTTTTAACTGCCATTTCACCCCCACCCCCAATCCACTCCGCTATTTTATGCGCCAACGGTACTTTACATGGAGTTTTATTCTTTCTGTTTTCAGCGATGGATGACAAGGTTCCTTTTATTTTTGCAGCAGACTGTATTTCTTTCAATTTACCTTACCGAAAAATTTTGTTCGTAGAATTACGCAACTGTATTCCAGTTAAATTCACTAAAATATTGAAAATTAACTGAAGTAAATTCTTTTCAACTACCAAATAGATTTACTGACTCATGGAAACGCTACCCCTTGCCTAATAAAGTTGTTACTTTCTTTGGAACATATCTGAACTGTTATAAATAATTTTTGAAACTATTTTGAACAAACAGAAGGTCAATCGGTTCTGTATAATTAAATTATTTCTTCTCGAAGTTAACAATCTGGTGGGAAGTCAGTGAAAGTCATCATTTCATTAACCCTACTAGCAGTAAACACTATGAAGAACAATTTCAATTTACACCGAAAAATCTCCGGATGCTTTTGGGTTTCTGCCGTTCAATGCATCAAACACCCCTCCAAAAACGGATCACTTGGAGCGGAGCTGCTTTAAAACATAAGATTTTGAGAATTCATAACTTGAATGAAAGTTTATCCTTGCTATTTTGTTAAGTATTACTGATTTTCTAGCCCTGACTGCGTGATACCACATACAGGTGAATATCTATAAAGTAAACTTAGTTAACCAATGAACCAGACATATTTGATCATGAATTTCGTATGCCTCACCGGAGTCAAAGGCATCTGATGCCTCCTCAATTCCGTTGCATTTTTGCTGATGTATATCTTGATTTATGAACCAAGTTCCGGGTAATTTTGGAACAATCAGCGAATATGCTAATAAACTAATAATAACAGCCTGCACTTTTCGCCTACTAAATATCTTACCTGTGAAACTGTATCTGGTAAACATGCTCACGTACTGCATGCAGCGTGATTCCTGATCCTATGTGTTCCTGAATGATCCTGAATAAGAACTCGTACACTAACATATCCAGTATTTTTCTAGGATCGGTTTGGGAAATGCGCATGTTACTTATTCCACATACAATCGTTTGTTGTTCAAAGTGACTCCAAATGAATCGGAGATTACCAAATTAATAGTTCAAAATTGCCCTATGGCAGCACAATTTGCAACCTCGGAAAAACAAGTACTTCAGACGGAAAGGGAAACAGTCTGGGAGATTTTTCCTTTTTGTCTGGCTTTTCATTATTATTCTCAAATTTCGGTAGGCAAGTCATCCGAGACTGGGGTTGGTTATAAAATTACCTGAACGGCCAAAACAAAAGCTTTGTGCACAGTTCAGGTGTACGTTGTGTTAGTTCTCCGTGCAAATTATAGGGGCATTTGATGCTCGACACCACCTCAAAGTTCCCACCACAACCTTCTGCTGAAACATCAGCATTCCCCAGTTTCATTTTTGAGTGACTGGTTACGAGATAAAGTTGACAGAATTGGAACGGGCGGTCTATGCAATCCACATTAGAAATCTCGATATTTTTTTTATCTTTTACTTGCTTTATTAATGAACTAGCATTGCACATCATTTTTCAGGAAACGAGCCCCGGCCAACAAATGGCTGGCCTGAATCAAGTCCGCCTTTGGGTGTGAACCTAGCCAAGATAAACAACTTTTTCACCAATGAAATGTCTGTGCAGAATAAACATTAATCATTTTGTATTGTAACGAATAAGGTCAGAAGTATAACACCAGAAACTCGAATAACGTTTCTTGTTCATTATGAATGATCCATATGGTTTCATTTTTCTTGTGCAATTTGTGTTCGAAACAATTACGAGGAACTGTTCGCACATTAATACTAGAAATTAATTTAACAACTGATTTGCAGGTTTTCGAAAATCTGCAACAATGTGAATGTTTCATATGACGTCGCAGTTACGGAATCATTTTTCAAGTTTGTTAATCCATATTCTGCTCATCCCTACTTTTGGTCAGCTGGCCCGCTTTGATTCGGGTCCTAACAGCCGCCAACTCTCCAGAAAATAATTCAACTGTACTTTGACATAACCATGTGATCCCATTTACCGTTCAAAAGAAATTTTCGCCGTTTTCAATCCGACATCCGCAGGCAAGCTGAGATTCTCCACGTCCCCGTGACGTTCATTACGCACCTAGTGTTCCCGAATTTGGATGTACGCGTGTCTGTAAGTGTACATGTATGTGCGCATTTGTGAGTGTGCGTGTTTGTTCGCAGCACGTAAGGTGTTTGTCCTTAGGAAGAAATTTGACGATTCGGAACTTTCTTGAATTTTTGTCGTTCAAGGAAACACAAAATAGGTCATTTTTAATGTCCAGGGTCTAGTGGAACTCGCCATGTGATTGTTAAGCCATTTGATAGCCGGTCCATCTGATCGATCCGTTCTGGGTGCAGTGAGTTAATCGGTTCAGAGAAAAAAAATCTTTCGGGTGATTAGCAGTAGCCCGGCAATGTGTGTAGGCTGATTTGGATCAATAGTGAAGTTACGTATGAACCGTTTGTAAGCAAAATCTTCGGCTGATCAACCTGTCGATTTTCGTTGTTCAGCAGAATACAGGAGGTCTGGTTAGAATAGTTAAAATAAACACTGACTATGGATCCCCGAACGGTGATATTCTTGAGTGATAAAACAACTGGTAAATGACGTGCCTTTGGAAAAAATGAGGTCCAGATTTTATTTTACTGCGCTGAATTTCTATGCGTGTGTGCGTGCACCTCCAATCCGAAGGGTACAGAAACAGAGGGACCAACATTATCGCTTACATAATCAAATCCAGTCAGGTGATCAACAATGTTCACTTTACACTAACATACAAGAAGGCACATGGAAGGAAAAATAACAGGCGCATTTGCTACATGAAATCGGACAGTCAAGCACAATAAATCCATAAGCACGCACTGCTTAATAATAAAGTATGATTGGCTAGAACGAGTCAGCATTGGAATATGTGACCTTAGGGTGACCTGCTTGTGTGCGTGCATGATAGCTCTCAAAGTTTCCATGGCTAGAGCACATGGTGTCAGGGCGTCAATCAACGGTGGTTTTTGGCAGTGCCAGATGACCTGATTACTGAAGGCTAACCAGATTGCGGTGGGATTCCCTGCCGTATCATAATAAAAGGTCTCATTAAAAAAACAGAAGACCACTTAACTAACTTAATTGCAATCTGTTCAATCAATTTAATTCTCCTAGATGCAAGAGAGCTGAGTATTTTATTCATGTTATGCTACAGCACCATCTGGCTAATTAGGAACGAAGCCTGAAAATGTGCGCAGACGGCATCCGAAAAAGAACAACAATGCGATATACGTGGTTGTGAACATTTGAGAGGACGGTAGATGCAATAGATGTTGGTTTGGCTTGCGAAAGCTGACCTGCAGTAACTGAAAATCTATCAAACTACAGTATATGGCAACAAAACTGTTATTGCTTTTATGTCATCCACAACTGGCAATGTGAGCAACAAAAAACAATGCTAATGAATGTACATCATTTTGATTTCTAAACTAGAAGTAATTTTAATTTAACCGCTAAGATGTGCGACCAAACGATCGTGTCAGTTACCAGGACGATGCGTTCTCCATATTGGAAGACGGGTGGGAAGAAAACTGAAATTAGGTCAGGGTAAGTTCTGAGCTACCTTGCATTTGCAAAATTGACATGTCAATGTGCCAGCTGCATCCAACAGTAGGGAAAATTAAACCACCGTATCCACAACTTGCTTTAATCTCATTATCGCTGTCACTGTAGCTGTCGCTTTTGCCAGCAAATTTAGTCGATCGTCTCGGGGCCAGTTCAATCCCACCTCGTTCAAACGAGAGAGAACGACCAAATGGCTCCTAGCCGATCAACACGACAATTTCGTTATCATAATCATCGTCTATTCTTCGGTCTTCGTATCGCACACTGACACTGGCCTCTGAGCTGGCCACAAAATCAGACCATTTCCAATCAGTCCGCGGACTAGGGCGCTTGGCTGACCCTGGGGTTGTTCTCGGGCTTGTGGTCGGTTCATTTCCAAGCCCATGTGTTGTTCAGTTCACGCTAGGGTGATTTGGCCGTCAGTCTTGTTCTTCTGGGTCTTACCGTAACTCATCCTCACATGACTCATCATACCGAAGGAAGGTGGCCCTGCACTTTTGTTGTCCGCGTGTAGCCTCCCCTTACAGATCATGGGTCGCCGCAGTTTGAGTGCGCACATCGATAAGCTGAAGGAGAAAGCTGTATGAGAAAGTGCCACGTTATGGAGAGCCTAAATAAAACAACTGTCCAACCGAAAGTTGCCGATTTTATTGATTTTATTTTTCATCGTTAAACCGAATCATACTTTGGCTCGAGTTTGTCATCCTTGTTAAAGCTAATGAGATTGTTTTCGATTGGAGGTTCTGTTAGTTGACCTAATATCAGAACAGATTCTTCCGTGATTTCAACGAGAATACGGTGATGTGCCTCAGATTGGGTAGAAAGTTCACTAAATTCAGGTGGTTGGGCGAGTCAACGTAAAAACATGCTCAACACAATTTACCAGCAAAAGGGTATTGATGCTATTAGATGGACTGGTAACCGCCCAGTCAAGTAACACGGGCACAGTCGTCTAGTTTCAGTCAGTAGACTTTCATTTAGTGGAAAGGCAGTTCCAGGGTTCCTTGCATTCAGGAACATAGATCAGGTGGGCAACTGTTTCAGAAGTTTCTAAACTTGTCGTTACAATTTATAAGACACGAACCCAGGAATAACTGCAACTATTTCACTGGTGGACGTGCGTTTGTATATGTACATAGTAATGTGCGGAAATGTGGTGTGAACCGGGGTCGGTCATGGTGCCACCTCGACGATAAATGGAGGTAGGGTCAAGGCTGTCACCCGCTGGCTTAATCAAACGGATTAGGGACAATACCTAGCGCCGTCTAGGGGCACCTGGCAGCCACAGGTCGCCGCATGGACCCAAACCAAGCTTTTAGGGTTATCTACCAATTGGCGCATAATCGACCCAAGCACGTGTGACAGAACACTCCGGATTTCCGAAGCTCAAGGGATCAACCGTTTGAACCCAACCTCTTTACACAACAACCTTTGGTTCAAGCCCCACATCCATCGTAGAATATACACACAGAGGTAGAGAACAACATACACACTCTTCTTAACACAATGATACTGTCGTGACCGCACAGCGTGATTTTCGTGACCTAATCAACCTACCCTCATCTACCACTGAGACGGCATTACGACGGACCCCAAGTCACACCAAAACTACACCACTATGTACACACACAAACACCAATGAAATCTTTGCAATCGTTCTCTCCCCCCTGAGTTCAAGTCATATAGATGGTAATGACAAGTTTAGGAATTCCTAAAACAATTGCTCACTTGATTTGTTTTCCTGGTACGAGAGTAAACATTTTCCATATAATTCTTACGTTCTAACGTTCACTTTATACTTGATGTCAAGCGCAAAAATGTGAACTCACTTCTGAGACTGTGCACATCTGGGTTCCCTTTGGGTAGTTGCCTCGGCTGAAGCTAAAGCTTGGGGACTGTTTCGTTGAATTAGCTAAGACCCACTGTATGTTCCCCACTCCGTTCAAAAGTGGAAATGACCTTTTGAAAATTACCACTACAAGTTAATTATCACCGCTGGCATAACGGATTTCTGGTCATACTGACTGATGATGTTTTGTGCTGCTTGCAGTCAAAAAAGGCTTCACGAAAATAGCATCTGCTCTCCCCACTTGTTCTCCCAGCAAAAAACAACATAGGTTCGACTGCAGACGGTTCGCGAAAATGGCATCGAAGCTGTCTGAACCGGAGTAAAGTTCATCTTCCTCCTATGATATCAGTCATCGGAGAAGGAGTTCTTCCAGGTCTCTGTTCATTCTCATGCATTTCACCTTTTGTTTTACAAGCATATCTGACGTGATTTTCATTGTCAAGCTATGGTAACTAAAAACGACATATTTGTGGTATTCGTTTGTTACTCCACTATCGTCAGGTAGATGTTTTAGGGTTAAAATTTTATTGTTCAGCTTTAATGATCCATTGATTCATTCGTTGGAAACGACTGCGGACGTCATGTGAAGACACTACAATTAGTGCCAAAAATGATATTCAAAATCAGTAGACTTCTCTCACTGGATATATGCAGGAATGAAGAGCTTCGACCCGCAGAAACTTGTTGTCCATATTGGCGCATGTCAGTCGAGGTTGCGTTTATTTCACTGGTTACACCATCCGACTGGTTGGAACAGTGCTGTATCCGTCACAGACGTGCATGTATACTTTGTCGACCTTCAGTTTGTGTAACAGACTCGTGGCACAGAGTTCATTTTCGCCCCCGTGGATTGCCAAAGCAGAACTGTGTGAATTCGAGCAAGCTGAATCATTTGGCTACACTGACTGTAATTTTGTAGGCTTATCAAACAGGGGTCCTTCGAAAATAACAGTGTAAATCAAGGGTATGTTTGAGATTTTCACCGTTCTTTTCACGACAAATCTGTCTGCATATCATCTACTAGAATGATAAGCAATGTATGCTTAGAGAGCTTCAGACATTTCCTTTGTTTCATGAACTTAGTATTTTGACTTTGCGGATGCCCTAGAATAGAGAAACCTTGAGGAAATGAACAATCACACGTGAAGCTTTTAAGTAAATTTTGACATTTATTGCACGTTGACATAGTAGATTACAAAGTATTTGCCTTTTTCAGTGCTTCATCGAATTGTTGTTGGGTATCTAGGCCCACTTAAGTGAAGACATTTTAAATTTGTGACCTCAAATATTATAAATAAAAGATTTTTTAATCTAAGCGTATCATGAATTTCGTGCAAAGATGACGCAATCAACACTGAGCTGTTACTCGTATTTCCGAAGCTACAATGGGAATGAAACGCGAAGGTAACTGCGCAGTGCAGCGGCTCTGATCCTGGTCACTCAAAACGTTGTAGAACAACGGTGTGCAGTAAATTAACTTTGTAATAAATACCAGCAAAAATCATTATGCTGCATTATAATTCGTTATACTATATTGCATTATCTCATACCTTATTAATTTATAATAAAATTACAAATCCTTGTGACTTGGATGCCATTTGCGTCATACTGGACGAATAAACTATGCCAACAGCACAATTTTCATGGACGAAATCGATCACACCCGAAAGAGATTGCGAAGTTACTTGTATCCTCATTAAAAACTCGCGACAGCACTTTCTTCCCCTAATCCTGTCGCAGATTATTACCGAGATTTCATACGTCATTGCCCAGATAGACTTGAATAATAATTAAACACCCTAAGTTTCACCGGATTTGTAGCATGAATTAGTGGCATAAAAAGCGGTGGATATGGTTATCATGTACGACAGCAGAAAGTGCTCAGCGCCCCAATCCAAAGACCCATCAATTTGGCATTTTGTAGGCCGAAAAACACATCGAATGATCATTTCTAAGAGAGATTTTTCTGACAACTTGTCCCGCTTTCTTGTTCCCTATTACACAAATAAAACTAGAAAATCGTAACCAAACGGATCGAAAGGAAATGCATTTCGGATTGGGGGAATTTCGTTGTTGTAGTAAAGAATGCATTCTACTCATTCAAAGAAACTATCCAATATAAAAAAGACTGCAGTATCTCCGAAAGAAGTCCCTTGTTTCACTCTACCAAAATCTATCGGACGTTATCCTGAGTAGATTTTTGTCGATCTGACATTTTCGAATAAAAGTATGCTTGGATGGAAGATACACTTCATATAAAATACTCCTCCGTTCTGAACCATGATTCATTCCAAAATACTTTTCCTGTCTTGGGTTGATAACTAAAAGAGGATTCCTAACCAATGGATATTGACTTATCAATTCCAAAGCTTCTTGAAGTATGAAGTAGATGTAGATTCGCATTCAGGACGCTGGGTGCCAAATCGAAAAGACCGTTGACTGTTGATATCTATTGGTCCTGGATTTCTATCAAAACAGGTGCCAAACTGTTGTGAATAAATCACACATTGTTCTTCCTAAAGAGCACCTGGTTAGGATATACTAATACATGGGATATCGATGATTTCCTAACCTATTCGGTCACTAGATAACTTCAAACCAAAGGGCTTATTATCAAAAGATTGTCTGGTTCTCGCTGAATAGGAGGAGTACAAACTTAATTATTTGTCTTAAGGTTACGGCCCACTGAAAAGGAAATTACTCATATGACGCCTGTTGCATGAGTTTCGGCAAGACTTGCAGATTGGTTTTTCTCACGAGTCTTGACTGAACATAGTGGGTTATAACGAACTGATTTCCTTGTTTTTGCATATTTTAGTTATTGCAGCAAAGGAATATCATGACTTTATCTAGGGCTGACCTTACTCATCAACTGGTCTCAGAATACTTTCAATTAGGCCTTATAGGAAAACATTTTGAAACTAGTGTGCTTGTTCTACTCCGTTAAGTTCCCACAAACAACGAACGAAATGAGCAGTAATCCGATTCTTCCAACACCGGGTATTCCGAATGCCACAAGTGATTTCCTAGGCTGTCCTTTGGAACCAAACAATCGAGTCAATCGAGCTCTTCAGTTGATGCGTTGGGATCTGAAATGAAAAGCCTGATCATGACAGCCACGAAGATGAAATCGAAAAATTAAAATACAGATTCAGCCCAAAAATCGATTGCCCACATTTCCCACAGCGGAACTATTAGTTTTTGCTGCAAGTTTACGTCATCGTCCTGGCAAAACAAGCCAGCCGCATTTCTTCTCACATGAGGTCATTTTTTCTACCCGTTTTTAAGACTGTATTGACGGGAAAGTCATGTTTAATAGTCATTTTGACCACCCGTTTCCGGTAGAACAGTCTCGATGTGCAAGTGAATTGAAAAGCCTAAGCTGGTTTCGTGACTGACTATATTTTCTCAGTGCTGTTAAGTTGGTCACGACTGTGCTTGCAAATAAATGGCGGGGGAAGTTCTCAAGCCAGAAGGTCATGGACTGCGTAATTAAAGACCGCGATGAAGATGAAAATCAGGAGTTGGTTTTTCGGCTCGTAGTGGTATGTCTGGGAGATAAGGAAAGAGAATAAACTTAGAATGCTTCCCTCATTTTAAAGAAATGATGGGTTTAACCTGTGACCGGGGGTGGACCCGTTATCCTGAAGGTGTCCCAGACTAGCAAATGCTGTATTTAAGGTATCGAATTTCGAATAGACCGCAAGCTTTATGCACTGTCAATAGTACACAGTTATCCGGAGAGTTTATACTGTCTGGTTTTTAGAGATTTGTCAAACTTGGAAGGAAACTTAGCGTGGACTTGGCGGGAACGCAACACGGGCACGGATAGAGCCGTAGGCCACCAGGTAAACTTAAATACTTCAGACCAGATGGCCGGCAAATTTTTTATTTTAATCCCTTTAGAAATTTCCTGATAACTTAGTAAATCCAACATCATTCAGATTATTTATGGGGTACCGAATTAATAACGATAAATTTAGGCATGGCTCTTAATCGCTAGAACATCCCAAGCACTTGCTGAACAACTGAGCTCAGTTATTTTACAAAACGCCCAGAGACGATTTGGTTTCGACTGACGTATCTCTCTTTGAAGTCAGAATCTAGAGCATAGTATTTGAGTAAAACAGAATAATGGCTGGTCGTATGGGATCGATAGAAATAACTGAATCGAGTAACAACGACGTGGATGACTAAACGTGTACAAAGTAAGAATCAGACGCACATAAAACATCAAAGCAAAAACATTATTATCACTTCACTAATATTCCGTAGTACTTGGTCGACAAAACTCATCTTGGTTAAATGTCACTGTCCTTTCGTTAAATGTTTCCCACGTCCCCTATCCGTTTGCTTGCAAATCAAACAGGTTCACCTTTGATGCTAAAATCTTCTTCGGTTCACTATACCACAAAATCTCGAAAGCATGCAGAAAATCTGCCTGATAAGTTTCTCTGGATTTCTCAATCTCACTTGACTTTGATATCAGAGTCTCATTCGAAATGTCTGGAGCGTCCGTGGATGATCATCATTCACGAACAAAATGGAGATGGCTGAACGAGGGCTTACCACAAACGTATACCTGAACAGCGGCCATAACTGCAAATCAGGTGGTGCGCATCGGCGACATCTGAACACATGCTGCTTCCCGAATGTTACTCTATACGAAGGATCATATTTCATTGCAAACCAGAATCATCTGTCAGTCGCAATCCCGTTTTGGTAGGGCTAGCTGGCTAAATTATCGACAAAACGAGTCCTCAAGACAACTTTGAATAATACTGACACCAATAGTAAACATTTCAGAAGTTTTCCCAAGAACTGTTCTTTCTCTTCATTTATTTCTTACTGACATCAACGCCCTACCAGCAAATTCCCCGGTCAATCAGCGGTATACGTCGATGATATTACGTTCTGCGGAGTGTTATCAGAAAGTAAACATTTCGTCAAACATTTCCAGTTGTTTGCCCCATATTTAAGTTTTTCTGTTTATATTTTATTGACATAAATCCTAGCTTATCCGAAAAGCCACTAGTGTCATTCCACTATTCCCGAGTTTATTTAACCATCTGATCCTTCTTGCATCAACGCGGAATCCCTTCCTTGGATAGAATCCCTTAAAACACGCGAATGAAAAGACCTACCTTCATTCAAACCAAATGTTATTTGTTGTTACGGGTTCAAAACTGAAACTTGTTTTGCGCCAAGGCTCTACTGTAATAAGCATAAATAAAGTGATTTGTGATCGCGCCTAAGATCACTAAACAAATCCGATTTTTTCTCATAGATATGGCACATATCTGCCTAGGGGATTTATCGTGATGTGCGACGACTTTCCATACCTGTATTCTGGATCCGTGACCTCGAGTAAAGCGGATTTTTTCTCGCTGCTTGTTACAATGAGGTGCACCGCACGGACAATCGTACTGGGGTTTAACAAAACATAATCAGGTTTCATGCCATAACCAGAAGAACCAAACCTGTCACATGAATGAAACCCCGCGACTCAGTTTTCTCCTCGAAAATCCGAACTAACTAAGATCCATTGGTCTAAGTGTGGTGGACTTTCGTTCAGTAGTTATCAGTTGTCACAACAGACTTTTACTTCATTTACCCGTTGCACAATTGTTGTCTCATATATTTGGAAGGGTGTCATGGAAAGAATGCCAACTACCGCAGGCGTGGGCTTCACATCGGAACTTTTCACACCAAATACAGGGTTTTATACAATTGGCTCAAATCGATCAATGGAGGACGTCGTAGTGCACATTCCTAAAATTCGGACTTCGTTCTATGGGTGTCTTTTGGTCGTTTTGTGCACTTGCCACAAAAAGGCAAGCTCTACTAAGGTTGGAACTACCACTGTACTTAGGAACATGACATGAAATTCGCTTTTTCATCCTCATCCTGGCGCGCCATTAGATCCTTGGTTTAATCCATGGGAAATTTTTGCTTGTGCATTTCCTTCTACAAAAAGTCAAAACTAATTTCTCGTCGAAACGATAATTTCTCCATGCCAAACAGGGGTAAAAACCTAGTGCTTTTTCTAGACAAACATTGTACCAGTGAAATGACCAAGCCGATCAAGACAAGCAATCTTGCCAATGCTCTTCCGTAATCTTGAACCAGGCCACTATCAGTTGAGTAAAACTGCCAACTGGCCGGAATCGGAACCTTAAAAATGACCATTTATAATGGCGAACTGTTGTTTATTTGTTGAGTGTTGCATCGACAGCTAAATTGTCTCAGGTAGGGATACTAGACCCATTGACGACGAATAATTCACCAACCAGGCAAATTTCGTTACCGTAATCGTACAAGCAGAGAAGCATTCCCTAACTGAACAGTCTCTGAACCAATGACTGGTCAAGGTCATTACGAACGTAATGCTCCAGTTGTGGAAACTAAGTCCTTTAGCCAAAATGGCCTGCCCGTAAAGTCAGATTGAATGTATACCTAGCATGCACTTGGCAAACTCGATGAATAAGTATGATGAACAACTATAGGCGAGTATAATATCGTCAAAGCGATATCACTTCGACTGGTGAGGAAACGTCTGGGATTCAAAAGCCGAGTTCACTAATCAGATTCTTACAAAAACAGTTGCAGTTCACACGATGGACCAGCTGAAAATGAATCACATGAAAATCAAAATTTCCTCTGTCGTTAGGTTTTCTGATCTCAGTAGGGGAATCATAAACTGTTAGAAACCGTCATTCTAAGCGAGTCCCTAAAATTATCCACCGGCAACTTAACCATATATGCCGATCTATAACAGACGGAATGAAAGACTCATAGTCACTTAGATTATTTCATTGGTATCCTCCGTTGCTTGTATCGTATCATACACAGACCAAATAAATGAATAAATTGATGCGATGAACTCCGCTGCGTGATGATTTCGCGAGATGGTTTCCTACAGCTTTCCTAATAAGTTTATGAGGAGTCAGTGTTTAGAACCTTATTTCTTCAAAATTTAAGCTTGTTTATTTATCCCTCACCTCTATAACTAACACACCCAATTTTCGAGTAGAAAAGATAAATGAAAGCATCCTGCCGATAATTTGAAAATTAACCAAAAAATAATGAAGTGGGATCGCTTTGGGGCTTTATTCTTTTCAATGGATATATATATTTATGTACATATATGTATATATATATACATATACATATAGGATTCGAAATCAATTGGTTCAGCCAAAATCTTAAGGAATAATGAAACAGTATCTCAAAATCTCATATAATTTGTTTCAATTAGCAGGAGTCCAGGATTTCGTGCGATATTTATGACCGAGGACTCCGATCACACCAACGAATTATCATTAACTTTTGATAAGCATGTTTCCACTCTGCCGTGAATCTAGGCGGCGAATGGGTAACTCGAATCCATCAGATTGCGGACTCCCATAAATTGAACAATGGAATGTCAATATATAAGCCCATTAAATCCAAATGGTCCACATTCATTGAATTTTTTTGAGTGTACAGACCGGAGGAGTGCGGCATGAATCAAGTTACCAATATTTGTTCGATAAACGAACAATACTTGGCCATTTTATTCAATTATCCACCCATTATTTTCATCAACTTTATTAACAATACCGTTCAACTGGCACTCCTTCATCAATCATATCTCCTCACCTTATTGATTCGATCACATCAAAATCAATGAAAGACACTTAAACAATCTTCTCGCTGACATCGCCCCATCATTACACCCTGGGCTATTTGTACGTGAATTACATGATTGCAGTTTGGTTTTTTTTTCTCCTGTAATGACCTGTCAAGTTTCAACGGTACCATATTGGTTTGCGTATGGTCTACAAGCTGAGAGCCGCTTAGAACTTTTGAAAGAAACCACTACAATGATTCCTGTTTTGTACTTTGTCTGCGTCGTTTTTTTCAGGTAGAGATTTCTTAATTGCAGTTTGATTAAAAAATGCTTATATTCGAGGTGCAAAAACCAGCGGGCAAAATAAAAGCAAAACAGCAGAATGAGTTGTACTTCGAGGAAATCGATTCGGTTTCTTTGACCTGTTTGAGCACAAATGCACAAACAGAATGGCAAAGTCAGTCCCTGAATTATTTCACTCCGAACACGGTTTAAAACTCACATTCGGGAATGAATTAACTGGAAAGTCAAACGGATCTGAATAAGATAAATTAAATTAAAAGCTAGCAAGCTGTCGAACTCGGCTTCTGGTCGCTTAACGCAGGTCCAGTTCTTGATTTTGACCAAATAGCTGTGACAATGCGTCCCATCTTGTCGTTTCTCCGTCCCCGGATGCAAGTTCGGCAGGAAAATGAAGGCATGAGGAATTCAGTCGAACCTGAAAATCCGCATTGTGGAAGGGAAAGAACAAGTAACTTGTACAGAGTAAAGGTAGGCAGGTGTCGTTCACAGTTCGGGTAAAGTTCTCAAAGTGCCTGATCAGTTTCCCGGGGTAGGACGGGATTTCAGCTGGACAATTTGTTTGCATGAGTCATTCAGCTGGAAATGCGGAAATTAGAAAATGTCTACGCTTTCGAATTAAATACATTCCTCGATGGCTCGTGCTCATCAGCGCCTGGGTGAAATCAGCCAACCTACTCCTTCACGTGAACAGTGAATCTCCAAATCCGCTTAATCCAGCGAAACTTGGGTCAGCTCCATGGATGATGAATTGATTGCGTCCGTATCTGTTGCACACACAAAGCCGGATCACATGAATTGAGAACTAACGTCTCATCCAATGCTAGTTGTTTCTAGTTCCTATTACGTAATAGTCGCTTGGACGACAATACTGGGTCAACTGTGTGTTTGCACTCCATTACAAGTTTCGTTATTGGCGAACCTTAACTCTTTGGCTTGCATCTAGAAATCCGTCGTCACGTCGGTTGTTTCTGCCACTGTATATGTTACGACAACTGCTTGTGAACAGATAAATGACACGTGAGGCAGAATTAGTCAGGCGGCAACCGTCAGAGTTATCCAGGCCCATCTTGCTACCACAAAGATTGAAGTTGGACCCCTGGGAAAGGGCCAATTACGGCTGCCTTCAGTTGGTAACGTACTTCTTTCATAGGGTGGTAACCTTTTTAAGCCAATCTAAGAGAACCCAATTTATTTAGGGCCCCATAAATCAGATCACTCCTCATTCTTTTTTGGGTATCGATAGCCGCCTATGTTTCAGCTTCTCCGGAAGAAACATTTATTGTCCAATCAACATAGCAGAAAATTGGCCTGATAGTAGCATATTATTTGGGTGCAAACTTGAGGAGTTTAAACGTTAACCTTTCCAGGTGTCTGTTCTGTGGATAGGCTGTTGTTAGTTATCATATGGCAAAAACAGAGTAGCGCAAATGAATAGGTCTAAATTAGTGCAAAATGATGAAAAAACCATTGGGAATAGAAAAAGTAAAATGTCTGCACAGTAGACTTTGAAAAATGTTGCTGTTCGATCTCATGTCAAACACCGACGGAAACATGTCATCGATGGTTACGCCTAATGGACTTCTCAGTGCTACGATACCTATTGGCCTGCTTGAGGCATCTTCAAAATAGAAACAAATATTAGGTATCCACAGAATACTAAGGTCTTTAAGGTGTTCAGTGAATGTTGTAAAAATTTAATTGATGCAATAAGGTAACTGGTTCCGGTTCTGGATCCCAATGAACCACTTCAAATCGTTTCAGATTCTGTCGGAAATGATCCAGTTTACATCTGTATCTCGTACCCCTTGCCTGGTGGAAATCGGGAGCAACTATTTCTTCTGCATACATTTTATCTTCCAGAAATGAAGCGCCCAATCACACCATTATTGATTAAAAAACTACCGCTACATAATAGAAAAGGGTTATGTGTTGTGGAATCAACTTACTGTACATCAAGCAGATTCTGACTGGCAGTAGCACGTAACTAAAGTAGCTATTACTATGACATGAATATTTTGAACAAGCTTATATGAAACCGAAAACAAACAATCACAAAACTCCGGACGAAAATCTCTCGGGATTGTAAAGTGTGAGAGGAAACGAAATGTGACCCAATATTATCATGTTTCCTGGAAGGTGAATGAAAGCAGATCCTTCGAAGTTACCCTAAACTGGAAATCAACAATTCGTTCAATTTTTGGACTCGTTGGCACCCATTACCGACTGCTTTGGTTATCACGATCAAGCGTACTCCTTTGGATCCGCATCATTTCAAGATAAAAATAGTACTGAATGGTAGAAAATATATGGGGGATAACAAATACCAAAATCAGTTGGTGAAACACCATCGAACAGAAAACTGCCTTCATGTATGGCTGGTCAGATTGAAAGTGGTAAAAGGGATCAATATTCTTTCGAAGAGTTCAATCGATAACAGATATTAGGCGAAAGCCTGATCGGCAGGCTGCTAGACATTCAAACAAATGGAAGTAACTTTTGATTGTTTTTATAAAAGATCTGTTTTGAGCTACAAATTCAAGAATGTAGCTTCACGCTTACAAATAAACACTTCATCTAAAGTGATCAAACATGAGTTCTCGAGCTTCCATTGCTTCCTGATATGCATAGTGCAAACTATCTTTACACACCGTTGGGTTGGAGGTAAGTTAATTTGGTTGTATCGAACCATTTAATCTCGTTACAAGAAACCATGCATTTCCGGTGATTTTATTTTGAGGCTAATACAACCACAATTGCAATGGAGAAAAAAATGAATAGAAGAAACAGCACCAAACCTAGTAACTAAGCTGTTTACAGGATTAAACAAATAGGGGGAAACTGACCACATGGATCTCTGTTACCGCGCACGATTGAGGCAGTCGTGAATCAGGCGTCCATGTCTGCGGTGTTTTTTCCACGGACTAGACTGAAGTTGCAAAACCTTAATCACTTTTACATATTCAACGAATCGCACGTTTAGACAATTCAGACCAATCAAGGATGAATTTGAAAGCAGCAAAATAAAAACAACTAAAGGACAAGCTCCATCTATCTTGGTTTTGAACAAAATCTGACATTCCGGACCCCATTGAGAAATACCATAGGAATTCTCTGGAGAAAAACGGACAGAACACATGAAAAATGAATGGTTGAATACAATTTCCGATACGCAAGAATGCGCGCGGCATTCCCGACGTTGGCCTTGAGTTACCCGGGTGAGTAGGTTTCATTGCACGTTGTGTGCTCACTCTGCCTCGGGATACGCTCATCGTTCCACCTTAACCTGCTAGTCTGATTGCCTTCTGGGTTTGTGATGGTGATTTGGGAATATCCAGACTTCTGTCGAACTGCACGTTCCGTGTAGATTAGCGGAAAATTGTCTACACGACGGTTTATGTCCACAATAAGTGCAAAACTGTGCAGATGGTCTTTCTGTCAGCTAGCCGTGGATAAAAGCACAAATTCAGATCGCAAATTTAATATTTTTAAGCGTGAAAAGGCATGAATATTAAGAGGACTTCCGATAAGCTCACCTTCGGAAAATAATGTTCTCTGCTAATATCAATCATTCAAAACAGTTTGATTTGAAAACAGTTTATCTGTAATGCCATTTGCTCCCAAGTTAGTTAATCGGAGGAAATACTGAAGACGTTATGGGATTTACGTCCATCACTCTTGACGACTATTCCTACGAAAACAAGAAATTTCATAATATAACTGAAAAGTTCATCGAATTTTTCAATTCGATCCTACTGAACATGCACTTCTGAGAATATGACATCCCACCAGTATTCTTATAGCGTAGCCTTCTATAGAGCAGATAACATCACGCATCTTTAGTGTTCCACTGTAGTAGTGCAAAGAACCAGTAAATAGGACCTTGCACGTCGTGGTTCATTAATACCGTCTGGAGCTTCAATTGGTCCAACGCGGTCACTAACCGAAAGACAACTTACTGCTTCCAACCACCAAAGCTAAATGGTGTGGTTTGACTCAAAACTCCGATCATCTGGGTCATTCGCTTCTCCCTTTGATGTTGATATAATCATGATGATAACTGTCCAAGGGAAGATGTTATTAATCATCCAAATCATCCGAAATATCAACGCCCGAATTATCGTCATTGTCAACAAGTCATTATCATCATCATCATCATCATCATCATCATCATCATCATCATCATCATCATCAGCCTAATCATCAACCTCATCAGCGTCACTCACACCACTATTTCTATCATGGTCAGTATCACCATCGTCAACCACATCAGCAAAACCATCACGGTAATCAGCATCATCACCGTCATCAGCATCATCACCAGCCACAGTTATTCATCTACTTTACTCTCTTAGTTTTCTCTACTGCCAACTGTTATGTATAAATGCATTTGAAATTAATGAACGCTTTTATTATTTGAAAACGAATAATTTTTCAAAGTGCTCACAGACGATTTTCCGCACTTTCCGTAACAAACAACAAACTAAAAAGCATCCATTTTTACAGCAATCTGTCAGCTTTAAATTTAGATATATTGGTTCCAATACTGCATACTCTAATCCAGTACCATACCTAGCCAAATAGTGGTTTTTTGAGACACACCTAGACGTGCATTGCCTCACAAATCTCTCTCTTGGCCAGTGACACTCTGGAACTTGTATCAATCTAGGTGTAATTTCACATTGCGCATGCCTATAAGAATTGGAAATACTGTTCACGCATACACCTTATCCGGCCCTTTGGTAGTATACTTCCATCGTAAAGACTGTGTAACATTCCAATTTGGCAATTGTAACCATTTATGTCAATTTAAAATAGACAAACAATTGATCAGTGCACTGCTCGGGAAACATCATTTGATCGAGTTGTAAAGATGTATCTGTTGTTCACTGCTGGTTGTGTTGTGTGTGGGAAAAACCCGTGTGCGTCCACATGTGTGGCTGATTTCGATATCCACAGACCGGGACAGACTGCAGCAGGTTGGACATGAAACACGATAAAATTTCACAAGTACACACGTGGCTTATTGGATCCTAGATTTTTAAAATGCGAGGGTATTGATCAATAGAACCCATTTTAGACATTTTGTTTTATTCACATTCGAAAATTCTATTTCCCCGAGAAAATTCCCCTAATTTAGCAAATTTTACATGGTTTTAGATGCTACTCTAAGTTTAGCAACGCAAATAGCGAACTGACATTTCGCATTACAACCAGGCGGACTATTTGGTGGAAATTTGTTCTTTTTGAGTCACTTCATACAGTATTTGATAGTCCATGCTTTGGATCGTTTTTATTCTCACCGCATTTTCTATGTTCCCCTAAAATAGACTCACTGGGTAGCATACTGTCCAAATTGAGATTTCCCTTACTTGGTCACATACTACTTTTAAACCAGTGTCATTAATGCAACACGCTGCAATGTCGTATTGGTGAAATCTTCTTTGCACGGACACCAAGTGGTAAATCTCAACTGCACTGCTCTTATCGGCAGACAAATCGGTTCTTTCGACAATCGTTAGAACAGTGTTTCACTTTGTAGCGGGATATGATCGGCTGGTGGAATAAGCGCCCGTTTTAACCGAGCTCTTTCTAGATACTTTGCTGTTCCTGTTATCCGTTTGGCAAGAAAACAATTTTTGATTAATTAATCATCTATCCTCGTGTGTGTTCCAGCTAAATCACTGTCGTCTTTCAGTTAGTCAACCTTATATTTGCTGGTACACGACCGTCAAGTTCAAGTGCCCAATCACCTGAAACACAGGCATTACGAACTCAGCGGACATGCATACTTTTAAATGTAAAAAGGGAGAATCAATGTGATAAAACGGTACGACGAAATTCTGGAGCCGACTTGTCACATCTAAAGTGATGTTTATTGCAGTGCCTACTGTAAGAGGGGAAATCGCTAGGATTTTTAGTTGTGATCATCGGAGTAGAGCCTTACGTGTATAAAGTCGTTCCTTCTAGCATACAGTCCATTTTTGTATTGATTACCATCGTTAGATTAAAATGAAAGGAATGGTATCTCCCTCATGATTTGTGGTGATGGGTTTTGCAACTTGCCACTAGGACGTGTCCTGCTATTGATGATGCCGATGACTTTTGAGGCTTCACTCTTCGACGTTAACCGTATGTAGTCAGGCATGAGGTAATATGGCTACCTCTTCGTTCGTCGAATGCAAGTGCAACCAAGACGATTATCGAATTCATGCAGTAGATCTCATGTAGTGAATTGGCAGACATTCTCATCTGAAGATTTGATACGGGGTTCGCACTACAATGATGATCTGGTATATGGTTTATCAGAGATGTAAATCAATAGTTTACTTAGAATCCGACTGACGTCACCGTCTGATTAAGACATCCGCATATGGATATAAATGGTTTACGCCCTCTAGTCCCTTGGTCACGTAAATTAAAAAGGCTATCTGGTAGATTTGACAGCTTCCTCAGTGGTCTGCAGCCCAATTTAAAAGCGTTCAGATGTACACATTCACCAGGCTTAATCAAAACGGGCTTGAAATGGAGGCATAATCAGGGCGCGGAGGGTGATGGTCGATTCAAGTGAAATTCCAAGTGGCCGACCATCAAAATCTTGCGACTCGCGGTGACTTAATCAGGCTTATTCATGATGGTTGACAGTGGTCTGACATGAATAGTGACTATCTGAGGCATGAGGGTAAGGCTGTGCCCTATGGACAACAAAAATGTTTTTTCAAAACCCAACCAAATGTCACGTTTGGAGTAATAGTTAGGCAGAAAGCGTGTTACTTCTAAGCAAACATTTTTGATCAAATTCTAATTTTACTCGACTAAGCTTCCCCATAGAAGATTGCCCTGGTGTACCGGATTTTTTCGATCACTTAGGTCACATTTGTGGCACACGACAAATGTCCACGGAATTGTAAATTTATTCTTGCGTCAATCAAAATCGTCTCCTGTGGACTGCCCGAGATGTGATTTTTGTCCTGTGTGGGGAACCGATTCCTTTTTTCTCGGTGAATAGAATCCGAATAGGTAAAACACACCCCAATGTTACTAATTTTAAAATTGTTTTTAAACTGAACCATGATAGGACAAAATTTGGTCAACTGGGAAATGCAATGCGTCATTGTGTAATTAAAAGCATTTCATTGCGTGACTGATTTGCTTTTCGTATCTAGCATCTGCGCCGTTTGAGTGAGCTTTATTTTTGAAAGAGAATCATTCACATTTTCCTTCCTGTTCGTGATCTCATAAGTGCACATTTCAAGACTCGTTTTGGAATCCCTGAAACGACCGGATGATTGTGAAAAGCTAAACTAAACAACGAAAAATACATTTTTTAAAGTTTGCAAACAAAAAATTGACATTTAATGTTGACTGTAACATTTAACACACGGGTAATGGTATGTAATAATGTAATCTATATAAATACGTATAAATAAACGTGCAGAAAACTTGTTTCATCATGGTACGGTCGTACGCGAATGATTATTTGATCATAGCGCCCGTACGTCAGATGCATACAGATGCTTTTAGCTTCCCTACCAGAATGTAGTTCTGGAGCCGTGTCCCAAATACTTAAAGTGCCATTGTTGGTAGCTTCTGACAGCTAAGTAGCTGACCAACTGATTTTGTGATCTGCGAGGCCAATCATTGCCCGAGCTGAATTTTTTGCTTTATCCATTAAAACAACCGTTGGACAATCAACTTCAATAGTCATAGCAGAAAAATCGTCGATTCTGTGTGGTTAGTAGCGTGAGCCGTTAAACATGGTTCATATAGGCTATATATATATATATATATATCGAGCGAGAGTGAGGGAGGGACAGAGGGGAACCGCGGCTATAAAAACACTGAACACAAAATGTCTGACCTCTGATTTCTGAAGCTGGTATTTCATCAAGAAGGGGTGTTGGCTTTTGGTTTTTTCGCCTTTTGCTGTCTTCATAAAACTTCATAAAATTTGTGCAACAGCTATGACGAACGAGATCACGGGCACATGTGTGGTGATTGACAGCATGGAGACTTGAACCAGCTGCATTGATGCCCCATTTCTGCGAATCTGAACCCCCTCTTAACCACCGGGAGAATACTCCGCAAGCAACTGGGAAACCGTTCCGAATCTTCTCGCTCCGCATAATATTTATGTTATATATGTAAAATAACCTACTATATACATTGGCTGTCTGTTTGTAATTATGAGGAAGAGGTGAGTCAGTTCGGAGAACATCTAACCTCTCACTATTTATATCGAGTAAGTAGTCAAAATCTGTAGATCATGTTCAAGCACTTCGTCTTCTTCAGCCTGTGCACATGCAAGGGCTAGTTACTGTGCTCCACAAATCTGTGGCTCTGCAAAGCGATGATCGAAAGCCACCATATAAAATAATAAGGTTCGACAACCCGCTAACAATTTGCACCGCGCCGTTGACACGACAGGCTTTCGTCCTGTGTTTGCGTACCATTTCATGCTCCGCGGATAATCCCTGACGGGAATGAAACAACTGAGCATTACTACCATAGTTATTTATGGCTGACTTAAACTATTCTGCCGCAAGCCGAATAATTTCACAGACAGGATTATTTTTGTGGTGCTGTTATGTTTTCTGCGCAACCCGAACAAACAAAAATCACCAAACACACCTTGCGCAATCAGACGTAAATGCTCTAATCAAACTGGCCCAGGAACCAGTCTTGGATGTCGGAGCGTGTCGTTTTCCAGATACCCCTTTGCAATATATCAGGATTCGCAGCTGTTCATACAGTACTGGTAGAGAAAAAAGTAATCAAATTAACGACCGTTGGAACTGATGTTAGCGAAAACTAGTAATGGTTGGCCTTTTGTCCGATTGCAATATAAAGTAACCTCCCAACTAAATTCATTCGTTCGAAAGCCTCATTGGCGAAAATTTTAAAAACTTTCCAATTGTAAGATTTTGGAAAAAAAGAAACCAATATTTATGATGAAGCACGTTTACAATTGACCGAGAAATTAGTGATTTATTAGATTGGTTTGTAGTTGAAAACAAAACAATCTGTGGGATATCTCAAAAAGTGGAGAAGACTCGCGTTCTTCTTCACATCTCAGCACTACTCGGAGTCGGGCTGACAATTGTCTGCTTATATGACAAATATTATAATCAAATTATCCTATTCTCTACGGTCACAGAATGGGTATACGCTGCCTAATTGAACGTATTCTCTTCTGTACGATTCTGATCCGAAATAAAATAAACCAACGAAAATTGGCTTAATTTTCCGTATATTGTAGAAGTTCCATCGAAATTATCTGCATCATATGCACTGGTGAGGCTTTTTCAGCATCTGGACTTTTGAGGAAGCGAGAGGAAAAGAAATTTCACCTGAATTGTAGTGGCAGAAAGCGCAATGCTTATTATGAAAACCGTATAGGTTATGAACATTTGGAAGTAGATTCACTATGATTAACCAATACGACATAGAAAACGTGAAAGAAGTTCCACCAGCTTGCACTCGATTACTTCAGGGTGTGACGAGTATCGCAGCACCGACATGATGTGTTGAGGGCCCAATGTTTACCAGATGGTGCAGACCAGTTGATTAGTTTTGGAAGTATTAATGGCGAGGGTTGGAAGTCATAAATCATGAAGCTTTGTCGTCTACTTTCAAACTGACCAGAACGGGAGGGAAACAAATGATTTATAAGGGCTTGCAGTTTACTCATCCTTGTCGACCACTTACGCAAACAGACCAGCTAAAATATGGTCCGTCTTTAAAAAAACAATGAAATATGGTTTGTAAACGTTTCGTTAACAAGGTGCGGTAAATCAGCTGATAAATGCTAACGGTGTTTTTGTATCGATAAATCGGGGATTTTATTACTTCATCAGTCTGGCTTCGCTAAACTCGATCACCTCTGTAATCCGATTGTTAAATTATTGCTCGCAACTTGTTGAAATCAGATGCCTCAGAAGGGCTGACGCTGGATTTCATGTCGTAGTTTGTTTGGAGAAGCTCTACTGAATTAGCGAGTGTGACAGGTATTTCGGTAATTTTTAGTTGCTTTTTGTGCCGTCTCAACTTGTACGACACCCCCACGGTCTCAGACTTGTACATGAAGTGATTAACATGAGAAAGACTGGTCAACTCAACCACCTAGGTGAGAGTGGGACTTCAAATCACTTACAGATTGCAGGGAACTTTAAGGACAGTCATTGAACCACGCGGTCCTGCCGTCAAATTCTACCATTATCTTCAGTTGCCTTAATGTTGTATGAGGAGTCAGATGTTATACAGAATGGAAAATGCAATAAAGAATAATCCGTCCAAAATTCGACGCCTCAAGCCGGACCGATTCCAGCTCGTGGCGTTGACGTTTAAATGCATAGTCCGTTGGTGCATTTGCTATCCTTCCACTTTTCTTGAGTATTCCAGAATGCAAATGTTACGAAATTTGTTGAAGAGTATTTAGGTCAAGATGTGTTTGCAAGATACGAGAGCAAAATTGCAAAAGTGCAATAAACGGTCATCACGAGTGACTTTTCGGGAAGCTGCCCAGTGCTGTGATATGCTGGAATGTCCAGTATTTGAAATGTTTGAAGAGATGGCATTGTATAGCATTGTATTGTATAGACTTTTGCGTACAATAAATAATGTCACGTATCAGTTAAAAAATGTGAGGGTAAAGATAAAATAGAGAAAAAATAAATAAAATAAAAATAATCTCATCACCTCGTGGAAAATATAAAACTCCTCGACTGATGTTCATAGCCCTTATGTTATATTGTTCGCGAATTTGGCTGAAACTCCGTCACGGTTTGTCAAAATTCGTGCTGAAAACGGGACAGTGGAGTTCCTGCAGATATTGGTTCTAGAAGGCATGGAACGAAAAGTGGATCGCGTTGGAATATGAAAGCGGCACTTTGAAAGACCGTTGTGCAATGGATGCGTGGGATCTGAAAGAATCTTTTGGACAAATTTCTCACACACTGTAAGTGCTGATCATATAAATTGAAAGACAACTTGGTTAGTGGTATGACAGACAGGTGGCTGATAATCGATAGCCCCCGAGCGAAGAATTTTAAAGTCCCTTTTAAATAAACCTGGAAAAATAACAGGAGAGCAGTAAAGAAGGATTGGAAAAACTCATTGGCGTACAAATCGGGAGATGATGCTTTGTTTCACCTTTTAGTGTCGAAGCTTCCTGATTTGAAATGAATACCGTCGAAGATTCTTTACACAGGTGGAAATGTGAGAAGTCCATTTCAGATTTGTATCAATGATAACTCCTAGATATTTCACAGAATCCACCCTGGTAAGTGTTTTGGAGTTGATGGGAGACGTTTTGGATGGGTAGGCTGACCGAGAGAGAAGGAGAGAACAGACATTCAAAACACTTAAATATGTTAAGACTTAAACCAGCTCGTGCAGATAAATCGTAGATAGAAGATAGGTTGTTGGAAAAACATTGAAAATCACCATTGTTCGAAACGGCTTGAGAAAGGGCAACATCATCAGCATACTTAAACAAATGACAGGATGAGCTAGTTGATAAGTCGCTGATGTAAGCCGAGAAGAGAAACGGTGAAAGAACAACACCCGGTAGCACGCCTGAGTTGCTAACTAACGGTTTTGAAGATTAACCGTCCATTCGTGTGCACTGGGTTCGGTTTGTAAGGTAACCAGACGGCCATGCTAATGAAGGCCTGGGACACCCAAATGCTTCCAGTTTTTGAAGTAGAAGAGACCGTGGGACAGAATCAAATGCCGACGAAGTCTAGAAAGACGCAACGGACAGATTTGATTGATGCGTTTAAGGACTTATAAATGTGAATAAGGGAGGAGACAGCGTCCAAAGTGGGCCTGTTAGATTTATAGGCAAACTGAAAAGGATCATTAGGAGGATACATAGAAAAACACAGGCGCATAATTATAGCACGATCTGTCAGTTTAAGACCAGCGGACATTAAGGCGATGGGACGAAAACGTTTTGCCAAAACAGTAGAACTGCTAGATTTCGAGATGACAACACTGGTGACGGGTTTCCAGCAATCGGGGATAGAAGACTAGATTAATGATAAATTAATCAGTGAAGTAAATGCATCCGTCCCAGCCGCAGCACCATGCCTTAAAAGAGCTGAGAACAGACTGTCAGGACCAATCCCTATGGTAATTTTAGTGGTGTGGAGAAGTTCGGGCACCTGTTCTCTAGAAAAACGTGTAACTGTCGTATTATCCCACCCTGTCCAAGTATGATCGGCGTATCAATCAAATACATTTGATTGTAAAACTTGCCTTGAGAAAGACTACCCACGGTAGTCGAAACGTCGGCACGTTACATCTACCAACAATGGTGTGTTATTAACATTATATCATTCACAATTGAAATCAAAACATAACGCATCGACTTTTTGATACACTCCTTACGTCATTTGATCCTGAAATGCAAATAAATTTAGAAGTATGGGATTCACGAAATCAGCAATTTGGAAAACCACGACAGGTTAAAAAGGTTTTCAGTCATTCTCAGAAAAAAGTCCATGACGGTTTAGGCCTTAAAAGATTTTAAACTGCCACACCAGAAATTTAGTTGTATGCTTTTTCTCCAGTTGCCAGCCAGGTATGTTTCGTACAAAAGACCAACGTCTTCGAATTTTTGAAGAAACAGTGACCATATGATAATTCTGTACAAAAGTTAATTGTGAAATTGCTTAAATGATACTCAAAGAACCATTCTGAAAAGATGTGTTTCTACTTCCATGGAATAAATCGCATACAAGTTGGCTGCGTAATTGGCAAGAGCAAACACGTGTCCCAGTGACTGCTGATGACGTTTAGATGCACGATAAATTCGCAAATATCCGCGTAAAACCGGAAAACCTTTTGATAAGTAGAATTGTTCACGAATGAAATAAGTCCCCTTGAGACTCGGCTTTGTGAATTGTTTGGACATATTTTTTTGCAAGGTGTTTGTTTTCTACCGATTTCATTTGCTTGTTCACGATTTTGAATAGCTGTCCGTGCTCCGAGAACAACATGCAAGTGCCTCAAAAATGTACTTTTCTATGAGCATGCTATTACCCAGTGTTTTGTCAGATATAGTTATTCTATCGGTGTTCAGACGGGGAATGCATTCATTGGATACTAAGAGTGTATCAAGTATTTTTTATACTTGAGTTATGGAAACACTTTGAAACTTCCACTGATGAAGCAATGACGATTACAGATTTAATTACAGAAGTACTAGTCCACAATTTCCGTTGACTTTTGTTTTGCTTTAGACCTTGAAATTGGATCGTCTCCTTAGAGAAGGTAAATTTGCCTTGCTTTTTATCGACTTATTGATTTCGACATACAGTATTTGCCAAGCATAAATTTGTACTGAGATTATCCCAAAGTTTTGACCTTATATTCGAAATTTGCCAGAGGACTAGGAAATAACATGCCGGCCATCACTTTTAACATTTGATTACAAACGATGCTACTCAAATGCCCAGGTGAACACGAGTGACACTGGTTGTCCAGGTAAATTAACATGGTCTGGATGTGAAAAATGCACAACCATTGTATGAAGAACAGCGAAGCGGCCGAATATCGAATACTGCAGCGAACGCAATAGTTCACCTAACTTGTTCGACAGAAGCGCGTTTTAGTATTAAAGATCCTAACTACGATGGTGAAACTAAATTAAAATCCAATGCACTTCCTTATTGATGGAATGATGCTGATTGAGGTATCCTGGAAACCCCTGTTTATTAGCTGTGTAAATTTGAATCAGGGAGAATTCCAGGTTGCATCAAGGAAGACCCTGAGCTCAAAGCCATTCACATCACGTCCATTGGTTCCACCCAAATGGCAACATCAATAAAGTGATATTCCGCAAATACGCAGACGAACAAACATCTCGGAGACATGAAACATAACTTGCTGAAAATGAGAGATCATTTTGTTCCGGTAACCTTTAAAAACAACGGCAAAAGTGTTTGTTGATATAGTGACAAAAATCTTGTCTCATCCACTTTGTCGGAAGTGTCAACTTGGTGCTGAATTGGGGCAGTACATCCCGCCACACTCGATCGCGAATCGGAAATGTCAGAGCAGGCCTGTTTCAACGTAGCAAACGTCCTTGACTTGGCTGTGGACCCTCGATCACTTTTGGGTAGACCCTCTACCCTAGTTCTGTTCGCTTCGCGCGTGAAAGGGCAGAAAACTTTATCGCTAATTGGAAATTGTAGTCATGTCCTCGAATTTAGTTCATTCGTAAGATCGTTTCCCACTGAACCTTGTGACAAACGGGAAAAAATAGCGTCACATCTGCGTATTTCTGTCGAATTTCGCAGGTTTCACTTTCTGATAACTGCTAGAGCATCGTATCATTTTCCTAAGACCAATTATCACTGTGTTCTTATACATTCGCGCAGCCATGAACTATTTCGATAGGTCTGCATGATAACACTATTTATTAAGGTCTGGAGTATCTCAAAATGTCGTCGGTCCTCACACAATTGTACTGTAGTGCCTCACGTCGGATGAAGGCCGATGGCAAACTTTCGTTTCCCTTCATCATCTCCGGTGGAGTGCGGCAGCTTGCCCTATTTTCCCATTTCTCTTCAACTTTTTCATCAAGATGTATTCTGCAGAACGCAAACCCCCCCCCCCCACTTTATCTGGAGCCTTTCACCACGTGGTGTAGTTGAACTCCTGTGACGAATAGTGTCCTGACTGAACGCGACTTGTATCGATGACATCAAACTTGCTGAGTAACATGCACAGACAATTCAACTCGCATTGCGATCCGTTTGGCAATGCAGGTTTGTGCTTTGCACCTTCGTGAATGCTTAGCTAATTTCTTGGAAGACTGGCTAGGAAGGCCCGTGTTCTGCACTCAACACTTTGTGCATGATCGATGAGAGTAGTCGACAGCCTTAAGTATTCGGCGAGAAGTCATGTCACGGATTGTGAAAGCCAGAGGCAGCTTTCACGAAGCTGCGACACTCAGTTGGCGCAATGGTCAGCAGAGTGGTCACCAGGTCACAAACTTTCACCTCAAGGAAGGGTTGCAGCGTTGCCAACAGTGTCGCAGTGTTCTTTCTTAAGGTTGGGATAGATGGCCCAGCCATATTAAGGATGGCAATGGGCTGGCTGGTCTGTTTTTCGAACACTTCGGTCGGCGTTCCGAAGCATTGTTCGTTCTGGCAGGAATATATATAATTATGACTATTATGATGGCAACCAAACGGGAGGCATAAGAGACAAGCCGACTAACAGAACGCCGACGACGGGACGCATTAACTCATTTCAAAGCAACATTCAACCTGCCACTCCTAAAGGCTGTGTGCGTACCCTGTTCCATCGAGCCGACCATACACTGCAGTACACAGCAACGCGTGGACCAGAGCATCTAGGTTGTTGACAACGTTTAATTCTGCGGTCAAGTTGGATATTCCAAGTCTTTTCACTCAACGCTTGTATTCGCCAGCAAAGGCAGAGGGCAACACACTAATGAGACCACAAATCGATCGTGGTACTTCCATACATACGGGGAGTATCCGAAGCGGTCGAACGCATCCTACATCCACTAGATATCACAATCGCCCACAAACCGACCGGCACCCTATTCAACGACAAAGATCGCGTGGACCAGCACGACCAGTCAGGGGTAGTTTATGCCATTCCGTGCCTGGGATGTGGCAAACAGTATGTCGGTGAGACAAGCAAACAATTACGCACACTCTTGCACGAACATAGCTTAGCCCTACGACGCGCTGACCCACACTCGCAAATATGGAACCACTGTGCACAAACAGGCCATGAGGTCAACATCAACAACGCAAAGGTAGTCAGCCGGGCAAACAGAAAGGGGGAGCGACTGATTCTTGAAGCCCTCCACTCGAATAACTCGTTCAATCGGCATGTGGAGATTGACAAACATTACGTCATCTTAACAAGACCCCGATCCAGAATAGACAGACAAACGCAAGGACAGTGCACAAAACCGAACGGAACTAGCGATCCCATTCAATCACATATTCACGTTTAACAACGAGTCCTAGTTTGGATAGAAACGTCACGATAAACTTATTAACTCAGTGTACGCCTTCTTAACATTTCTTAACATTTCTTATGCCTTTTCGGGATGAACTACGAACTTGGGAATGGTACATGTGATAGAATGCCTCAGTTGGGAATTCACCGGAAAGAAGTACCTACATGTAGCTAAACGCACTGGTTAATTTTGCAGCTGAATGCATTGTTAATAATATTGTCTGACAAGGTGGCAAAACGTCTGTTCTACCTTGAAAGATGTTAATTTTACATTATTATTCAATTTAGCGACAGTAAACCGTGGGTGATGTTCTTCAAGGTTCGGAAAGAAATCCGTGATTTAAAAAGAGAAGTGTTTCCATTGTGGTGATGAAGGTATCTAACAAGGTTCGGCTAATCGGCTCTCAAGTGGAAATCGTAAATTTTCCGACAGAAACTCTAGTTCTTCTTCTTGAACAAAATTCACAGTATTAGCTTGTTTGCAGATCATTCTCCTTACATTGCAATTGCATTGGCACTAAATTAGGCTCAACTGAATTACCTCCTCCATCTAAAGCTATAAGCGAGCCAGGAAGGTGAAAGTTTTCCAAGTTTTATTCTATACACCGAAGTGACAATGCAATCGGTTCCTTATGAACTGTCCTAGTTTATCATTGCACATGAGCTTCCTACTATCTACCAAACGAGTTCGCCAACTCATTGTCGAAATGACTGAAGCCCAGTGAAACACTCCTTGGTTGACAGTTGCGGGCGGCGATCGATCTGATGTTGTGGTCTCTGAATAGAAAGATCATGGATTCGACTAATCCATCTGTCGATGATTGTGCAAATCGGCAGTATTTCAATGACGGCAAGGGTCCCTTTCAGAAATACTGTACGCCTGGGTGGTGCAGGAAATAAATGAGAAAGTAAGAAAGACTGCTATATTTATTATATATATATGGGCGTTGTTTAAAAAAAGTAGATGCACCTTTTCAATGCTCCATACTCTTGAATTTTTCCTCCTCACAAGTTCGTAAACTTTCATGGTCAGGTCAGTTATTGACAGTGAGAAACCTGCTAAATCCCTAACGCACTTGCTGGAAGTATGGCAGAACGATACACTGCAAATTAGGTTGTAAGTTTCTACTAGTTATTATGTTTGCGAAGGAAGTCATTATTTAATATTCATATTCAAGTGTACAAAGTTAAAAGACGTTGTTCAACAGCCTACGGCATCCCTTCCAATAGAACTTATGATCATGTTCGCCTTCTCGATGTATGCGATTCAACTCAGGAAAAAAGGTTAGACGATAGACATGCTGAATTGTCTTCATGAATCGTACACCATATTTTTGTTGTTAGCCGAGTGTTTGGCTTGCAGACAGATGCACGTAATCCGCTCGGAAGCACACGACGAATTTCCCAGTTGTTGTCGCTCTTCTAGTGTGTTTGCTCGAAATGTACAGATAATCATCGCATAACGTTTACTTAGGTTCATCGTCCGTGCACATTGCCAACGATTTAAAGGGCTTTGAGCGCCAACGCACACTTCCGCCCTAATTCCCACAAAGCTACCGCACAATATTTCAAGACGCAGACCGCGACTAGCCAGAGAGTTACTGAATGAGGAAGAAAATGATGCCGAATCGTTTTAACCTTTTTGTATCGAAACCAAGAATTTTGGTTGGAAAGACAAAAAGGCGATATGGACCCTTGGGAAAAAGTTTTAAATTAAGCTTAAGAATGCATTACTGCTTAGCTCTGTCGTTGCTGTTCGTTTCATCACTAACCGATTTCACCCTCCTTCTCCTGTCCATACTAATTTTGATATTATTTCGAAACGATGTCGAAATTATTCGGAATTATATCAGAGCTATTTGGAAATGTCATTCAACTGACTTACTCGAATCTCGTTTGCATAATCCTGCAACGTGAACATTCCTAAATGGGCACATTTGTGCCTACGTACTGTAAGATTTACTGAACATCTACGCATTCTTTTGCTATCTGCGAGCAGATATACTCTTGAGATGTCTTGTGAATCAGCGGCATGTTCTCGGCCACTTCCGGATGGAATATAGTGCATTGAATAGAAGTAATAAACTCACTCATGTCCGCCACGTAATTTAAGTGCATCCTTCGGTTATCACGTTGAAAAGCAGATCAATTTATTTACTTGCACGGCAAATAAAGGTACAGCTGCACCATTTTAAGTTGAGGCCTCGCCGGAGCAAGTTGTGCGAAACACCTGAAATAAACAAGTTACTCATCAAACTCATCAAAAAGGCTATGAAATAGTCGTACAGTCTATGACAATAAGATTTCGAAAGCATTCGATCAATGGTTAGTTGAAATTTGCTTCTCTGTAAATAGCAGAATAAACTTACACAAGTATGTTGTCCAATGACTGACAAGTATTCTATGGCTTTATGAACCATGAGAGCAACTGATATCACAAACAATTAAAAAATTGTTAAACAGAACAATAGAGTTTTACTCGGGACTTATTAGTAATAATTATTCCAAAACCGTTCTATCTACCACAGAACGTTTCTTTGGTATGAAATTCAGATTACCATTATGCTAATCAGTCTCCGTCTTTAGACAAAATCTGATTGAAGAATAATGGAAACTTTTAAACTCAAACCAACCACAGGACACAACGGTATGTTATTGTCCTTTCGGGATAAGTTCATTACGCCACCCAGATAAATACAAAAGTCATTTTCGAGAACTTCGTCTATATGAATTCGCAAGTCTGCTAAGCCTAAAACATCTTTATTGGCACTTATTCGGTACTGGTTACAATTTTTGCAATGAAAGCAATAATAGGAATGACAATAGTAGCAACATCGATTGCAATACAAATTTATTGTTATAAGAAATCAATGTGAATGATTCCAGTTCAAAGAAGGTTTTCATTCTTTCTCGGAGCATAATCCGAACAGTCATAGGCCTATCTGAATCAGTGATCGATCAAACAAACCATTCAGAATGCCGGTGAACTAATCAAATCTTCAAGCGTTGCTCTGAACTGAGTAAGGTTGCTTATATCATAACTGGGGAAATATATTGTTTACAAGGAGTTCCGTGGTCTTTTGTTTTAATTAATAATAGCAACTTATTCAGATTTTCCGTCCTCAAACGGGCTGTGGTTGGTTTTCGGAAAAAAAAGTCTAGGAGACTGGAAGTGGATAACGCGTGCATAAAGTGTGATCAGGAATATTCATTATTAGCTAAGGTTTCGAGTACCGCGGGTAACCCTGTTCAAAACAGGTATAAAGTCGTCTCTAATCCAAACTTCGTCTTATTCCAAACATTCATTATAAAGTCATTTTCAAAATTCAAACAGTTAAAATAACGCATGCCACAGCGTATCATTTCCTCGATAACACGCGAAATACCTCGGACTAAAATTTTACTCAATTTGTGTAAATCATCAGAATCATAAGTCGCACAATAAATCATTGTAAATGTTAGCATGCGTATTTTTTGGCCTGTAAATAAGGATTACTTTTCCGATAAATAACAAAATTAATAATTGTTCGATAAATTGATATACATCGCTTCACTGACAATTCCAAGAGGAGATAAAATTAACTTTCAGTACTCCGTTTTCAACAGAATGAAATGTAATCATCCCAGAACTCTGTACTGCCTGTCATTTTTGATGGGTAGATTCAGTTTGGTTGCTAGTCACTCTGAAAAACCATTGATCTGACAGAATGGAACTACTAAAACTCCCAGTTACGGTTCTTTGTTTTATTCCCGAGCAAGTCAAAATTAGCAAAGCTGGAATGTATCATTCACATAAAAGAAAGGCTACGGAAAATTGCGAAAAACGATAATCGAACATTTCCAAATATCTCCAGTCGTAACTCCATTGCATTTTCACACATGGATAGTGTTATCTGCAACGCGAAAATAGAACTACGTTTTCAAAAATGACCAACAGGGCTTTCCACTTGACAAGGCGGGATTTTTCGTTATTTTTTATCGCCTTTTCTGAGTGCAAGCACTTATCAAGACCGGGTAAGAGCAGCTTCAAGTTTGGTACCACTTTTTTGTTGGACACATCGAATGCTATTTGGTGATGTTATTTTGCGTTTCTCTAGTCGATAAAGTTTGACAGGAAACATTTAAAAGTGACGGTGCAGGGAAGAACAGGAAGCTTAATAAGCGTAGCCCAGGATCTGATAACTTTTGCCTGTACAAACTCATGCGGTGTAGCACTCAGTAAAAACGAAATGCTCTGCCCTCCTCTTCCAAACCTCAGCCTCCTATTAAGGAAACAAGTATTGAAAATTCTCTCGTTTTCTTGTCCTGGTAAAGGTAACCATGTCAAATAAAGTCTCTCAGTTTAGTTGAACTGTCAAGAAATTTTGAGAGATAAGTTCATTCTCAGAGAAACTGTTCTTACACGGGATCAGGTTTTGTAACTGAATAACCGATTAGACAAACGATAACCTCGGGCAAATTTAACGTTCAATAAAAACGACGAAATATCTGTCTTTTGCCTTCAAAAGGTTAGTGGCAACAGCATTAAGTCAAATTCGTTAACGAGGCTCGTTTTATTAGTCGCGAATAAGTGCTTCGATGGCATTCTTTCAAAAGATTGAAAATTCTTCCGACGCATTTCGCACCTGATTCCATCTGAAAGCAATCAGATTACAAATTTCTTTCAGCTTCAGGGAAGCACTTTGGTGTAATGTTCTAAATAAAGAAATGGCTACGAACCTCACACCACTGGTTATCCAACGGAGAGCTTAGACAATCTGCCAGTCAAGGGAAAATGGAAGTTGGCTTAAAATCCTCGGATTCTCAGGCGTGTTCACAACAATCGACCAGATATGCATCATACTCAATTTTGAAGTTAATTGATGTATCAGTGAGATTCCCTCAGGAGTAAGACACCACGATCAAGTAAACTGCCAGGGTTGTGCAATTATGTTACGTCTGTTTCTAATATTCAACCAGAATTGTTGATTGTGTACACCGTTCCGCTTGATCTCAGATCGGTTCATCGATTGTCTTTCCCAAATTCTTGGTGTGTTTGCCAGTGCACCTCCAGCTATTCTAACAAAATCCGATTTTAAACTCGTTTTAATTCATTTGTTCCTAGGACAGTGACAAGCAACCGGACGACAAAAGTAAAAATCCGTTAACATTTGTCAAACTTGGCCAGCAAAATGTTGTGTTTGGATGATTTCAGCCAACCAGATTCAAAGCCGTATTGTGATGGAGGTAAGGGGGGGGGACGAGAAAAGCGGACATTTAAAATCCCGTTCTTCGAGTAGGGATGAACGGGGGAAAGCAGGCAAGATGGAGCACGGATTTATCGTAGTACCGATTTGATTGCAATTCCCCAATACGATATGCGGTAAAACCGAAGCTGACAGTTTGTCAACATTACTTCAAAACAACACGGGATTATTTCCAGGATGAGATTTCTGTTTCATTTCATCACCTTTTCATGAGCAAGCGGTGAACTGCAATTGATAAAGTACTAGGACGCAGCAGCTTTACGAATTCAAACTATCCCCGACGCAAATTTAATCCCAGCACGCGTGCGCACCAGTCATCACGTGGCCGGAAGCTTGCGGAATGTCTATGGATATTTTACTTGCCATCAACAAATCCAAATGTGGTACCTAATCTCAGTGGCATGTTTTAATTACGGATGGATGATCAAAATTTCGCCTGAAGCATACTACCTATTTCACGGTTATTGCTGCGCTTGAGGTATACGTACACGGTACTCTCCTGTCCAACCATCCCTATACTGGTACGCCCCTTTCCTAGTTTCTCACTAGAATCTCATTTAAATCATTTGCACCGTGAATGGATGATGGTAAGTTCATTTGAAAACCACATGGTGATTCTGAAAGTGATCTTTGCTTGACCGACGAAAATCATCCGACGAATCACCATGTGATTCTTAAATGGACTTATCAACCATTCACCCTCCTAATCATTCAAATACGGTTCCAAATGCTATTGCAATTTCAAAGTGTATTTTTTCAGTACTTGACCAGATTTTCTTCAGTTATACACTAAAATCTCCCCAGTTTTTTAGCAACCGGTGATCAGCTGCTGTTTTGGTGACTGTCGACTGTAATTCGATCGGCTGCGGCTAATACAGACAAGTAAGGAATGTTGGCGGAATATCAAAGGTAAGTGTCAAGGCACAAAATTGCATTTTACTGAACGAACGACCAAAGCTAATAAAATTATGCGTCCCGTGCCTTGTGTCCATTGGATTGCATTTTCGGGTAAACCAAGAACACTGTTTAACGGAGAAACATGGACGTACTCATTTTAAATGTACTGATATTAAAATTTCTGGATTGTCAGGAATTTTCTCTATTAGGTTTATAGCAGAACTGCCCACGTCGTAGTGAACCAGAAGATGTATAATTCGACCATCTACATCGGTGGAAAAAGTTGTCGCAAACTGCCCTGTTCAAGAAGCCTAGGTGTAAACACAAAAGCTCACCTTTTCCAAATGATATCCAAAATATTTTCCCTCTGCCTGGCCCAATGGGGAAAAAGTGTTTCACAGTCTGCTGCATTAGATGCCTTTCGTTTTCCATAAATATAAGAGTGTCGAAAATCCAAACCTAAAAGGACGCAATTTGCTGTACCACCAGTAAAAATTTGCCAAACGAAACAAAAGCCTATTGAATCGGATCTAGATAAATCTGATTGCTTGGTTGCTTCTTCCACTGCTTAACTTTTGAAAACTCCGTTTTTATCAATTAAAACATCAAAAAGCATTCTATGTAATGTCCGTCAGACAAATTGGAACATATCGCGAAACATCCGGTTTTAAATTGTATATCATCGCAAATTTCGTTTCCTAATCGCGAAGTGGAAAGATTGCAGCTGGCCGAGCAAACGAAAAAAGGTATTAAATGACAGGCCAGGAGAAGCTTGCTTCGGGGTTTGGTTTTATTGCTAAACAGATGACTTTATTTTGTCTTGATAACGGAAGTAAATGCTGTTCAATCGATAGTAGTAACCATCAATCTGTTCAACCTGAGTTGTGATCCCACTGGGCTTTGGTTTCTCCACAGATTTATTTCAGTTCCGTATACTTCGTGTACTCAGCATCCTCGTTACCGGTTCCATATCTTCCTGTAGTCCCAGATAAAAGCAAACTTAGTCGATTTTCTTTTTTGCTCTGAATCGCTGGGATTTCAACAAAAACTGGTCTGCATTGAAAAATCTGATTCTCAGTAGATTGACTCGCCGATAGGTCTTCAACGTGCGTTCGCGCATTAAGACGTAACAGCGGTTTTCTTTCGCAAACACCTATAATCGATTACTATTCTGGCCACGTTGAATGCCAACGTGGAATTGGATCATGCGTGCATATGTTAAGATGAAAGGGTGTTAATATCATGTCCACCTTTCAATTCGAGGTAAAAGTTGCACTGGGGTTCTGGTTTCAGATGGCCATTTTCCGGAATTAAGAACGAAACCGGAATTTGAAGATATTGTGGTTGCAATCTAACTTTCTGATTCGAGGGGAATAGATGAGCAAACTTCAAAGATTGCGAACCAATTATCAAGCAACAAATATAATTGATAATTGTCGTTCTAGAAAGTTTGATACTCGTAGTCAGTTGTTTGTTCATATTTTTGCACTTGATACCTTATTCATATACAGGACTTAAAAACTCCTCAACGAAGTCGAATCTTGCGGGGTTAAACCAAATAGAACGGTGCTTCGTTGATTAGGAAATTCATGTTTTTTCACCTCTCATCCACGATCGGTCACACCGAAGTGAACAATCTTACCATAACTTTGGGCTACTACAATACCGCTTGCGCCAATGCTCACTCAATGCATTTAAACGACTGGCCATGTGATTAATCACGTGCTTCACTCCACATTGTGACATCATTTATTTCACACATCCAGATTACAAAATAAGCACGATGTTTTAAGGTGGTCTTGGTTACTAATCTCTCGTTTTTTCTCCAATAAAATATTAGGATCGAAAAGCTTACTGAATAAACTCAATGTTCTAGTCCCACAATCACTTTTTGAACTGGATACCGTAAATTCTTTCCCAGCATTTCCACTACCCGTTAAGAGTCATTTACTAGCGGAAACTGCGACCACATATCCACGCTTAAGCACCACCCGTGGTCAGACAGCTGGTCCACGAATTCCGACCGAAGAGTATGCACTTGAAAACGTGCAAAACTGTATCCTGTAAGACAGAGTGGACCAGCTCAATGGAAAATTTTGTACTGCATTTTATATTTAACAACGTGCAGCCCCCTCTAATAGAGTGTGCATAAAATATCAACAACAGCTGATCAACTGTCGATGAGTTAGACCATCTATCCATATAAGTGAATTATAATGCCAATGCTTATTTTACTTATACTATAAAACAATATGTCATTCATTATATGAACTAATTCCAGGCCTGTGCATTTTGAAATTCTCTTGTTTTACTCACCCACGGCTGTTTACTAGGCAGCGGACACCGCAGAAAGATTTGTTATACATAGATCTACATCAGTTTGGTTTTTCAGGTAGAAGTTACCAGGAAAACACTAGTCAACGCGCCCATTTTCCCTCACTTTGTGAAAAGTGCTCAGCTTAACAGCAGAAAACGGCAAGAAGGCAACTAATGCTTGTGAGTGATCCAACTCTATCCGTAACCCAGGAGTCAGTGACCATGACACCATTGTCGCTGAATGCCTAAAAAACCTCCGATGGATTTCAGTTCTCCTGGGAATCTAAAGGTTGACCATATGCAGAATCAAAACATCACCTCAAAGCTACATCAAAAGTCTTTTCGTTGCGCTCTGCTTCCAGTCTTTTCCAATGTTCACCTTTACTAGTGAATTGAAAACCTTTTAGACCAGTAGACCTATTTGGACTCTGCATCGTTGGTGGATCGACAAATGGTCCATAAACTCCTATTCGAGATAACGTGTTCACTCACTTATTTCCCGTGATTATACATACTGATTACTGTATAATACTGCTTATTTTAAGCATAAGTTTGTTCCCCATGTCTTAAAAACACCCGATTCTAATTAACTTGGTTATAATGTTGCCGGGACAGACAGGACTTAGAGTGAAATTGTCCCCACGCCTCAAAATCTGTTGTGCTGTACCAGAAAGGTAGCAAAAGAAGACATTTTTATCAATATCTTGTTTTGCAGATAAATAAATTTTATCAAGTTTGAAGAGAACCAAACTTTGGCCAAAAATGTGGCTACATTGCTGCGTAAAAGAAGAATCGAGTTTATGATTTCCCTTGTGTTCCAAGATGAACTGGGAAACTGAATGCGCCCTTACAAACCATGATTCTCATTATTTGATCCCGGGATTTTGTTCGTGCCTGAGTTCATTTTGTAAACAGTTCTTTACCACTCTGCCTGATGTTTTTCACCGTACCAAATATTTTTATCTGGATCCGTATATTTGATAAATAGAAAAATCCGTGTCAAAGCTCTTGGAAATGGAGAATAGCTTAGACAAAAGACGATTATTTGAGGATCTTTTTTGCAACGCTAGAGAATCGGGAAGTTAATGTGCGTGTGTGGGCAATTTTCTGCCGTTGTTGCAAAAAAATGCAAATATTGACTTAGTTGACTGTCGACAGTATCCAAATAGGTCGTGCGCAGTCGGTGTGCGTAATTGCATTATGCCTTATTTGCTTAGATTGATCACCACTTTCAGGTGTTGGAGCACTGGTTGTTTTTGCTTATCAGTGATTTGCTTTCCGTGCAGAAATTCATTTGGAAGGTGAAAAAACATACCCATTGATGGAATTGTTATACATTCAAACACGCAGAATAGGCTGTAGCACGTGTTATACACTCGGCAGATGAGTGATCACGTGAAAGGTGCTTTTTGTGGATATAAACATAGTGACGATATCAACTTCTAGATCACAAGTACGTATTCGCACATTTATCAAATTTCGGAATTGTTATTCTAAATGATTAATTTGGATTCGGTTGGAATAAACAATTTTACTACAATTTAGAAAGTTTTCTGCATCTAGCTTTAGCGGATGTCTCCGAAACCAGGGCTCGGGCACGCCTGCAGTTTGTCCCCAATCCATTAGTTTCGCGTAACTAATTCATCGTGACAGGTTTGTGGTCATCTTAACCAATCGTAGAACTGGATGCACCAAACCGAACCCATTGATTCCATTCTAGGAGTCAAGCAATTTCACTGCAGCCTAGTTGAAAGCGTCACACTGTCCGTTAATATTTGTCATGAACAGACCTATCCCCGTACGGTTGATGTAACAGACGAGCGTCGAAGAGGCATGTTACCGTGTACGTAAAGTGTGCGACAATTACATCAAAAATGAGTGGATATTGACTGGTCATAATCATCACTCGAGCCGGAGATCAGCACAGCTGCGGTACCTTCGGCTGATTACGCCAGTCAATAATATGAGCGAAAATGCAGCTTGAGAATATCGATGAATGCCGAGGGAAGCAATCATTCGGCAGAAGAATCGACAACTGAGTGTTGTTCATGGAATACTAATATAGACTGTTTGATTTTGTTAATAAAAAAAAACGTTTGTCTGCCCGACTTGTTTTTTTTTTCACTAGTTAATGGGATTTGGACGTAGAGGCAGCAAAACAGAAGTGGCTGAGGATTTACGGCTGTGGTAGAGCAGACGTCTCTTTCATTTTTGGTGTCGAAATAGTATATACTTATTCTCCACAGGCGACATGCTCATTTCCCACTTTATTTAGGAATTATGTCAGCATTATTTTGATTTACTTCAAAAGTATTCATAATTCGGTGTGATCACGCCCGTGTTTCACAAGACCTCGCAAGAGCACGTCTGCTAACAGATTGCAGAGTAATGCACAGATAATCGATGCTCGCACAAGATGAATCACGTTTCAGACATATGCAAACAGAGATCTTGGTAAACTGGCCGGATGAAATTACCAAAATTGTTTCGACATAATTAGAAATAAATATGATATAATTCCGAAACACTGTGTGAAACCGGTACAGCACAACCTGCATGATTTACGATACATACCGAAATTCTGCCACATGAATAAATCAACAAAAATTTCTACCACGTATAAGTGCACCATACAAACATGAGCTCATTTTATTCGGACAACTGAGTGGATGGAAATGGTCGACCATCCACGTTCAACAATGACGGACATCCTTCTAAGAATTGTAGGATTAAACATAAATATATACTATTACTGATATGGAACACTAGAATTCCAAGTTGAAAAATATGGGTTGGATGCGGCAACCATTTCCAGATATTCTGTATTCTGTATCTCGTAAATATATGGCACAGCGGAGGTAAAGATAGAATGGTCAGCTGCTGCATGAATTCAATGTCATAATTTCATAGGGTTACTTGCGAGTTAGGACTACCTGTCGCAAATGACCTTGACTTAGCCAATTCAACCGCTCAAATGGGACTATTACCAAAGCTTGGAGAGATCTGTGAAATTTCTGCCAAACAATTAAAACGCAATCATGCTGCAATTGACTAACCTAGATTCTCACTATTTTCAAATTATCGCCGATCAGAGCGGAAGTAGCTTGATAGGCTTTGCAAAACACTGAAATCCTCATCAACCGATTGACAATACCAATGTTTCATTGACGATTTGGTCAACATTTCCTTTAAAAACCAGTTTATCTTACAACACTAAATCAAGTGTATATGTCTTGTCGATCAATTCCTGGCAATCTTATCCAACTAAACCATCGTTTTCAAATTCAATGGCGTCTGCCTCTGACAATACAAGCAGTGCAACAGAGGTCAGAGTGTGTATAACTTCTACGACTTGTAAATGTTTAAATTAAACGGTGCTTATGTTTGTCCACCTTGAGTGGCCCATTGTTTTCTTTTGCGGATTTCTCAGAACATGGCTGATTACAAAGTTAAAGGTGATTATCTCTCACATAAGAGGTCGTGTTTGATCTTGATATAGGTGCATGGCTTTTATTAGCAGGTTGGTTGGTAATTTTGCAAGTTTCCATTCCATAGGCCTTCGCAAGCCATCTTAGAATTACATATTTTTACTTATCTATTTGGAAAATTCAATCAACCCTATTTTTGTATCTACACAGACCGGTCCTCCGATGATTTAACTCTTGAAGTACAAAAGCCATTTCTTTACCACTGTCTCCAATACACCCTGTCCGAATTTCATTGAACACGATAGTGGAGAGGTGGTAACACATTAACCTATGCGTTATCTACTCGCACATCATCTTCAGTGCATTGTTGCCATAGAAGAATCCAGGGCTATTCTTCACATCCGAAAGCCAGCATCATTAGGTGGAATCAGAACGACAAACTTTTGCTTCCCTGGTAGATGATATAAAAAATTATCCGTCTTTGGGAGCTTGAGTAATATTACGACAAAATTCCATTTGGCAGTGCTGCCGAGAAGAATAGTGAACGTGGTTCCCTGACACAGAGTTAGTCCAAAATCTCCCAATTTACCTCAGCCCTGTCCTATACTGTGCATTACGCCCCACTCGTTTACCAGCTAAACTTGGATTTCTGGGTGACTGACATTCCGTCAACTGATATTCCATTAACCCGCTTTGTTTAGTGGTCAATTCGTTACTTTTGATTTCATCCATTTTCAGGCAGTTCTTCTGAAATGTTCTTGAGTTTTGTGCACTCCTGAACCACGGAGAGATCAATTTAGACGTTTGCGCGGTTTGTATTCTATCGCTGAATAGATAAGCCTCGGGTCTTTTGGACTGCAGTGTAAGTAGCTAGATAATCACTGAATTATATATAATATAATATTGGTATATGTACTATAAATGATTCGTTTCGTTCGCGAATTTCGGGACACTGCTAATCACAGCTATTCCGATTCAAGATAGATAGACAGAGCGATACATACATATACATGGGTGAATATGTAGATAGACAGACAGAGAGAAACGAGTGGATATACATATAAATATGGGACCGAGATGTCTCTCGCATTTGAAGAGCTGTGATTAGTAGTGTCTCATAATTCGCGAAAGAAACCAATTTGCAGTGATAGACCAGTCCGGTCGCTGGACTGCTACTCCCCACTGCCTCCCGACCGCTGTTCGGTCCTTTTATCTCCTTGGCCCGCTTGGTTTTTACGAGTGCTCCATTGTTGATCATCCCTGTTCAGTCAAGCCAACTACTTCCGAAATAAACTGTCATCATTTAATGCGAAAATGTATGAGAAATTTTCACTCCCAAAACAACCAATAACCAGTCCCGTTTACAAAGACCATTGTGAACGGGCAACTGTGATCAAGAACCATTTTTCTCTTTGATAAAGTCAAAGAAACAAGATTATCTCCTCGCGCTAACTGAAATCAGTAGCATGTTGTTCTAAAATTGGGAAGCTTGTTCATATGTCGATACACAAATAGCTAATAGATTGTATCTCCAAGTACGCATCGGACATTCCCAATATCCCTAATGGAAATCATCAAACCAGGCTGATACAAAGCTTTTCCATCAATGAAAGTTAATTATTCCCATATAGTCAAGGAATACGTGTCAGAATGTGTGTGTGACTGAAATTGGTTCCATTGATTTTTCGGGTAACCCTTTGATCGGTCTCTCCCTTCAGCCAGATTCCGTCTTTATACCCCATGTGGTTATATTTACTTCGTAGCGAAACCAGAAAATCTCACACGGACGGGGGTGGCCACTGTGTTATTCATTCATCATCGTCTTCTAATCACGAGTAGATGTCGCTTGGAGCGTGATTGTAATTGAAGTAGTTTTATCTGTCTTTTAGTGCGTTTTCGGAACCTGCTCAGATATTTTCGCTCCATCCTTTGTCAACTTGTGGTTCTGGATTAGCGACTTTCCGATTACGGTCTATCGTCATGCGACTAATGATAAAAGTAAAGGCAGATTACTTTTCTTCGCAGGTACAGTTAAGGCAGGAATATTACCTCCTCTTTATGCGCACCTACACCCAGTACGATAGGTTTGATGCATATGCAAGCAACAAAATCTAAATTACTACATTTGAGAACTATAGTCCATCAGCTGTATGCTACCTGTTTTTTGGTTCCTAAACCCAGCCTTGCAAATGGAAACAGAAAACTGATCAAACCATCAGGATTCATCACAATGTTGCGCTCGATGTTTTTCGTAAAACGATGCGGTTTACTAACGTTAGCATCTTTTTTTATAAATCGTTTGTTTTTGTCATCGTCATCATATTAAAGGGCAACACCGTTTGCGGAAAATTTACCCCATGGAAGAGTCAGCCTATCTAGTACAGAAAGCAATGGGCAAATGAGATCATTATTAATACTGGCTCGTATTTCGACAGTTTCTTATCTAGATTGCAGTGCACGTGACTTTTTTTCTCAAAAGGCACCAATCAAAAGTACATTTGCCACCCACAATTCTCCAGACGCAACAGCTGAAGCGCTTATCATCGAGTACATCATATGTTATCAAGTTTCGACGAGATCTTTAACAGTGTGTTCTACCATTTATGGCATTCTCAGTTTCAATTACCCGTACTAATATGCATGACAAGATTCTTTAAATCCTCCTGAAAACTTCATTCCTTATAACCAGGGGCCAAAAAAACAAGTTCTAGGATTTCCAAAATGTATCCGAATCCGCAGTCGGTTAGAATGCAGTGAGTGACTAGTAGATTAGATTGCTCGAAGCTGGTATCATGGCACAAGTCTAGTGGTGGCAATAGTCGGCATGCAATGGGATTATGTAGCCGAGTGACTCTGGTGAAAATATAAACTGAACGTGGTCAGTGGATCACGTGAATACGCAAACTGTATGCCACGCCTAGAATGAAAGTATAGGCGACGATTGCAGGCGAAACATCTGTGACGCAGCAGAGAATTACTCTGGCTGTGCCCAGTTTAACTACACTGTTACAGTCATACATTACATGAGCAGTGAAAAAACGACGACGTGTATCCACGTACTACACTAAAATGAACTGATTAGATGACTACAGAAACGTCGCATTAACCATATTGGGAAGTGAACACCACATTTATGGTGTAATGGCAGTCCTATAAAATAGTAGCCAATATATTAATTGATTATACTGAACCCACTGAAATCAGGGCTAAATTACGCAGCAGTTTATAAGAATTCATACTTGAGATCTTTAATTGGTTCTCAATTTTCTCTTGATGCGTGTTCGTCCATGTAAACGGCTTTCAGAAAGTGATAAGCATTGGACAGTGGATGTCTCACTACAAATTTTCAACGGTAGAAGAACTTTAAATGACGACAGTTGCATCCGAAATAGATATTATTGGCCGAATAATCCGTGATTATCTCAACTGATAATTTGCATCATCTCAGTTTATTTGCTGCCCCAGTAGACTGAGTTTGGCGTTTAGATCCTAAATGTTTCATCACCGGTCGAGGTGGCATCTTCAGTGCACCCCAGAAAAACGCCCCCACCGTATCCGAATGCCATAGAATTATTTTTATTTGCCAAATTGAAGCAACCGCAAATCTTTACTTGCTACAAATGAAGCTGTGCATCACATTTTATCAGGTGGATACTTTGGGGGTGACTAACGTTTTTAAACAATACGTGGGTGGAAAACACTGCGGGCGTCATTGCAAAGATGACCTCAGTTCTACCAAACATATGCCTTGTTTAGTAAAATACCGCATTTTGATATAAAGTTTGCGGGTCCGCAGTTTGTTCATATAATGGAAGGGGAAGATATGGGCGAGGTTAATCGTATGACAACAGCAAAATAAGTCGTAATTTAAAAAGCTTCGAGATTTAAAAAGTTAGATAGATAGAAGCTAGTGGATAGATGTAGATAGATGAGTGGGTAGACAAAAACGAGAGGATATATATCTACAAAGGAAGCCATGATTTTTACCTCGGCAAGAGGGATAACTTACATTTAAAACCGTTTCTTTATCTTTAAGAAACTCTTGGACGGATTCTGTGTATTTTAGCCCATACTCGGTTCTTTCACAGCTGATGGACCCAGCAAACATTCATGTACTTGTAGCCACTGTCAGTCTCTTTTTAAATTTGCGTGTTTTCTTGCTAATATGTCTTGATACCTCTAGTTTCTCTCTTCTTGCTATTTGGGGATCGAGCTACTATATGTTCCCTACTTCAGACGTGTTCGTGAAATGGTTCGCTGTAGAGTAGCAACATGATAACACTTTGCTTTTTCATAGCTCGAGCAACAGTGGCTGTGTAATCATGTACCATATTCAACAAAAAAGTAAACAACAGCACATTTAGTTGACGTGATAGACCAAGGGGTGCTCAAGCAAAACTCAAAACTGGCAGTCGTGAAAGAATTGTGCCAGCGATTCCGACGGCAGGTCAATCAACTCCCTGCAAATAACCCGTCAGCATCGTGCCAAACCTCATCGGATCAACACATTACCATTTGCTTCCACAAATCTGATAAATAACGTAAATGAATGTTCCACACATAGGCTCAGTCACAACCCTTGTGTCCATGTGCCAATCGTTTCACGACAGGTCAATTTTCACACTCACTAACGACTAAAAATATAAGTCCTACGTTTCAAACCACCCCACCAACCAATCATCAATTGATGCATCATCACTTGATTCAGCCAATGACATTCCTTTATCGAGTTGGGTAATCAACAGCAAAACATTTGCTCACCTTTGTGTTGTCTCGTGTTAAATAGGGCGTTGGCTTCTGTATCAATTTGAACACGGTTTTCACAAATGTCGATGGGAATAGGAATTTTTGGCATTCGTTGATCATGATTAATCCAAAAGCGGGTGCATTGACATGATGGATTCAACCTCAACCATCATTGGTGCTTGTCTATGACGCCTGATTTGGTACACGAACCAGGAGTGAACGACAGAGTTAAAATCCTAACCACAGGGGCTTTCAATGGAGCACTTAATTTCATTACCTTCTTGACACAGCAACTCCCCGTCAACGACTATGCGCACATACAGACTGCTTGTCTCGATGAGCAATTTCAATGATCATTTCCGCTAATAAATTTTCCTTGACCTCATGTTGAGTACGTGCTCATGCTCCGTATGCTGTTTACGAAACTTTCATCAGGCACAGTCTCACCGTGTAGTCATATTTTACAGGATTCTGGTACCTCAAACAACTATTCATGACCATGCAAAGCCGGCGACGTATATTTACCGCGGCACGTGATGCTGAAGTCCAGTTAACCACTGTGAACCATCTGGGATAGCCGAGCAGCTACGATAGTCTACTCGAAAGCATCCCTGGTCCCTGTCGCAGTTCGGAACTTAAAGATTTCTACTGAAGAGGATTCTTGACAAGGTTAAAAATGCTGCGCACGTTTTCCTTGTTTTCTTACAGATGAGCTGAACGATAACAATGCATGATCACTCATTTTCCGTAGGAATTCATATCGGACGTCAACAGGATTTTTTTGTTAGGTTTCATGCATTTCTGACGATTTTATCATCGAAGTGCCTGCAATTAAGTAATCTGTGATTTTTTAAGCAGTAAGTAATAAACAGTCTTCCTAACCGCACCCTCATCATGATGTAGTGGTTGGGTGAAGCGGTCAAGGAAGCATGTACCATGAATCCACGATAAATGGTCTAATAGTCCAAGTGCACAAGTCATTCATAAGTTATGGATTCGAATCCAAACCCAGTAACAGAGTAGATATAAAAATCAAGTAGAATGACTCCTACAGGACCATTCAAACATTTTTTGTGCACATCTATTTTTAATGCCAAGCTGAAAATCATAATCTTACGGTAAACTGAAGCTTTGAGGTAGCCTTCGTTTTCATAGCAAATAGAACAACGGCGAGCATCGGAAGAAATCATACAACAAGAGTGATTGAGAAGGTGACTCTCGCAGATTCAGGTAAATCTATGAGAATATTCAAGTTGCGCGTGCGTTTGTGCTCGCGCACTCATGTGCTTTCACGTGTGTCTGTTGGGTGGGTGGGGAATAAATTGCATTAGTTTTTCAGTTACTGATCCAAATCTAATTTTCCTCATGGAATCACTTTCTGTCCTCGTAAGTAGGTCGGGAAATTGAGCAATGGTAAATTTCCTCTGTTTTTCTTTCGGGGGTTCGTCACCTAAGAAATCATGGTCTTATTTTTAAACAACTGCTAGTGCAATTTGGTTAGTTAGTCAACAACACAGATAGTTCAGGAAACGTTTGTTCAACCTATGAGTAAAAGTGACAAATAGACCGACAATGATGGGGAGGTAGCAGAAAAATATGTGCAGCTGGCATATGATAGTACAAACTAACAATTAGAATCATATATAATGGTACATTTACAAAGCATAACTGCCATTCATGAGAGTGAATGATTCTGACGGTAAGAGATGGATACCAGTGATGTTCCAGAGCTGAGGGTATTGACACAGTGTCCGCGATGAGGAGGTGCATGACCGTTGATCAGGCCAAATTGCATGTAAAACCCTGTATTAAAAACAGAAAAAGGACCATTGTGGTGCGTGAGCGCAGGGCGGGGCGAAAGTGGATACGATATGGGAAATCAGATTGGCAAGCCCTGTTGGAACGCAAGGCTTTCCAATGTATGCAATGTTTGCATTTGAAATCCGACATGGTACACAATCACTTACGGCTTGTTTACTTAACAGGAAGAGTAAACATCCGTGTGTGGGGGGGAGTGAGAGAGGGTTCGGCTTATTTTGTACCTAATTTGCTGCATGTCATGACTAAGCCCCCAAGTGGTGAGCTCGTCCATCCAGTGAAAATTGCAACCTAGCCACAAGTCCCGCAAGGCAGTGTCACCAACCACGAAACAGAGACGTAACACGGGGTGCAACAACCTAAACTATAACTGAGTTCTTTGCAAACAAGCTACTAGCATGTCTGTGTATGTCCGTGTTTAAGTGTGTGCGTGCGTGAACAGTGGGGAAGACGGTGACCTGGCACACTAAAATCAGGGGAGCAGTGGAGAGTGGTACCACACAGATACCCACGATAAACGCCACAAGATGTGTTCAAATTCAATTCAACCTCCAGTGAACTGCCGAATTGTTCGCCCTCAGAAAAAGGTTGGAAATCATCGTTAACCGGGCAAAAAAGTGATTACTGGTTCTCTGAACTTGGATTACTGTGTCAAATGCACAGCTCTTGGTTCAGGGTAATCAGAATTATCGAGTTAATTTTGCACAGAAGTCGTCCTAAGTGACAGTCAGTAGTACTCGAAAGCTTCGGAAGGTGACAAAGCAAGTGACTCATTAACTTCAACTGAATATCTCCCACTAAATCAAGTTCTCTCCATAGGATGAGAAACAAAATTAACTCGGTAATTCTGATCATCCTGGACGGGGGATGGTCGTATAGGGGTTACACGCCGTTCATTTTAAAAGCCCGCGTCCAATCCCTGGGTGCGATAGAGATTGCGAACCACTGATAAGTTCTAATGAGAGCTATACAATAGTTTTGTGCTTTCCGACTGTGAGGCTGCTCGGATAGCCAGAGGTTTGTGCGTGAAAGATGCAGTCCGAAAGGTAGTCTGTTAAGCAAAGAATTTCACTTTTGTTATATCTCATCAAGTCCTGAATGGGTATAGAATATGGGCAAAGTAAACTAAGCTTAATCAAACAACTGAACCAGCGTGGTACCCGAGGTGGCTCTTGCCAATTTATTACTACAACCGGGGTTCCAGCTGCACACGGGGTATGATATTTGGACATGCTTCGACCAT
>LUCM01000494.1:79342-109037 GCA_008360955.1 Fasciolopsis buskii | reverse complement strand
AGATGAATCACTATTAATGGGCACGAAACCGTTATTATTATTATTATTATTATTATTATTATTATTATTATTATTATTATTATCCTTCTCCACTGTTTGTAAAACCGTGTGTATCGTGGCCGAAAACAAACCGTTAAGAGATGTCGACATCCTATTGGTAGAATGATCGACGATGAGAGGATCGAAACGGAAGACGTTCACAATGATGTGACAACAATCGCCGGGTAAAATTTAATACTTCTGTCCCCTCCACACCATGAGAGATAATTTAAACAACCTGAAGTAACAGATTATTGGGGAAGCCAGGACACAAGTAAAACCTTCGGAAACAAACATGAGTGCACTGTTCCTTAATGAGCTCACAAAGAATAAATAGAAGGGTCCTCCTAAGCCTTGGGTTCGAAGACACACTCATTTTGACCGGTGGGACAAGCCTATCGATGTATTAATCTCAATACATTTCTTGTCCATTGTCTAATAAAAGTGGATGGGGGAACTGCCTGTTGTTTCTGATGGTCGCATTGTTTGTTTGCTCATTATTTATCAGGCTGGAATTCAAAAGCAGATCATTCGACGCGCGCTGAAGCTTGGAGAAAATTTTCTCACAGAATAATGATGCAATTTACTTATGTACTATGAATGAGTGTTTTCAGCTTCTCCAAGGAAAGAGCTAAAACGGAAATCATGGAATTCATTTTGCCTCGCAATTAAACGTGATGTCAAAAATGTTATTCTACCTAAAGTGTTTGATTTCTATATTACTTGAAATCCCGTTCATCCATTCGGGGATCATAAGAACAGTAGTGGAAAGATGTATGGATATTGATGCATGGTCAAAAAGTCAATGGTTCAGCTCACTTTCAGTGTGTGACAATTAACGTTGCCAAAATGTTCTTCGGTTTGGGTGGTTACCTCACTGCAGTTAGTAGTTACTGAGAGCCAGAAGGGCATTGTGGTCCTTAGAGTTTGTCCTCAGTTCGCTGATTGATTTCCTGGACCCACCTTTCAGCCATTACCTACCGAGGAATTTGCCTTAGGGCAAGCGTTGGATACGCCATCCATCAGTGTATTAAAATTTAGTACTTTTTCGACTGACTGAGTTCTATGACTCAACACTGAACTCCCCTAGCACTACAGAGACATCGCTGTTCAAATGCTAAACGTATTCGCGCATCTGCCACATTGGTTACATTCCTGAGCAGCATAAAAGGACCTATCTTATTGCTGCGGTGCAAACTCGATTTACGATCAATAAGCGGATTTCACGCCATAAGTGCCTCAAACCTGTAAAAATCATTTCAGTTATATATATACTTCAGAATACGATATCCGACTTACCATGTTATTTGCGCGACAGGGCCCACTTCTAAAATCGACGGCAAAAACAGTACCCATCCTTCTGAGATCGCTGACTATCATCCGGTGGACGAATGTTACTGCATTTCGTTCCGTTTTTTCTTAGGAAAATATTCAAATTCGAAATATTTAGCGTGTCCCCTTTGAGTGCAACATTTTGTTTCAATTATTTTCTTATGGGCATGGGTATGGACAAACTCAAGCAACTTTGGTCATTGAAGCTGAACGAACTTCACAACATTAACTACTCACTTAAAACTCTATAATACAGCTCATCTGCACGTCTAACTCGATTCAGCTGCATGAGAATATCGAGGGGCGCCTCCTGCATCACCGCGGCCAAGCGAATGCTTAAAATTTGCGGTCGACGAAATCCTCAAAAGTACCTAAATGCTGGAGGCTTAAATCAAGCTGGATGATGTTCGAATTGTCACTACGGACGTTGCAACAATGCATTTGAGCAGGAAAAAATGGAAGTGAATAGAAAATGGCCAATGCTATAGTTGGACTATTTATCGGTATATATATATATATATATATATATATATATATATATATATATATATGTCCACTTGCAGGCTAATTTGTCTACCCATGACACTGACCGCAATTTGCCCAGATCTCATGACATGAAAGGTGAGGACTACATCAGGATAAATACGGGTGAACGTGCAGTAACCAAACGTTTTTCACATTTTGATGGGAGTTATTTAGCATCATGCATAGGTAGAGTTAGAACACTTGGACCGGAATCAAGTGTAGCGCTGGAGCTACCAAATACGTTTGGTAGTATAAGTAATAAGAAAAAATGTTTTCACAACTGGTCTTTTTCAAATATTTTTTTGCCAAATCAGTAAAACAGAAGCGGATGTCCATAGCCTATCGGTTCTTTCGTCTTGATCTCATTTTGCTCATTGGGCGATGTACCAGGGTAAAAAAAACGTCAACCAGATTTCACGCAGCCGGTTGGTTGGATTCGAGGGTTACAAAAACCAATTTGTCACACCGAACCGGTTGCTCTATCGACTGGTTGCTGAACGTCTCTCCCGGTCGCGCATGTCCCAGTCATACTAAATAATGGACGAGGAAAACCAATCATCCGGCCTGCAGACAGGTTACTGACATGAATAAGGTTGAACCACAGTGTTAGTGGGATTGAAAATAACACCTTGGTAAATTAGTGAAACAAGTGATACGAGCAACTGTCACCAAGCCAGTCGTAGGGCTATGTAAACTGCGATTCAGCTGTCAAACTTTCGAAGCCCCGGTCCGCTAGAGTTTAGAACGAACGCAATGGAACTTAAAGTGACAGTCCAATGTAGGAAAACTTGCACTTACAGAACATCGGCTAAACGAGAAAATCGTTTGGGTTCAGTGATGCAGGTGCATCTTTTGATTTTTTACCACTCGATTTCAGCGCAATCATCTGCGTAGCATATAATTTTCTCACTTATTCAGCAAACGTTGTAACATCAGATTTTGTAAAATAAACCTTTTTTCATTTGATGATCTCCGAATAATCCGATATCCTAAGATCACTACTTGCTGGCAGTGAATGACATGACTGTGATTGATAAGTCAAAGTGAAACGACTACGAGTCGAGCTTAAAGAATTTAGGGAAACGGCCATATGATCGTAGCCAAAGAATTACGGATTTTGGCTAAAGGTTGCTGAAAAATAGGCAGATGCACCGTCTTTGAGTTAAGTACATTGAAATGATTATATAAACCTAATTTCATTCCATATTACTTGGAGGGATGAAAACTACAACTGTGTTCCAAACACAACGCGTTTGTGCCCAAATTCTGTTCCCCATAAATAATGTTTGTCAAACCTAAGCACGTAATTCACTCATTTGCAAAACTAAACAATCGCCATATAATATCCAAAAAAATTTCAGAACCATCATCTTTCTGCTGCGTGTTCTATGAAACCTCCGCATTAGCAAAATATTCTAAAGTATTACTTAATTATTTGTCTTTTTTTGCGTTGAAGCACAGTATACATTTGGTTTGTTCTACTTCTCTATTGAGGAAGACAACTTTGCAAGACTTTTTAAAGATTACAAAAAGCCTTATCATTATGACATAGGCAGGCAGCTTTTCCGACGTAAAATAGGCTTGTTCTCTGGATTTTGCGACTGGACCTAAAATGAATGATCTTGTTTCCCTTAATGTACTAGACAATACACTTGAAAAAGTTTCTCATTTTACAGTTCTCTGTAATCTGACCGCTACCCTCAACAATGGAAAACCCAGGAAGTAATGCTCTTAATAATTCGTTGTTGTTCTGTTATCGCCGAACACGACGGCCCGACAAAGAACACTCAAATAAACATAGATTTATGGTACACTTTATCGCGGACTGAAATTCCCCCTACAAGTTATCATTGCTAAGCATTTTGTGACGAAGAATTTCCCAGCCTTTGTTGATCAAGTGACTTTGATGGCTGTAGTGAGTTCGAACAACAAATTTCCACCTACAACTGTTATTTGCACATCCCGGCAGGTCTCTAACATCCACGTATAAATGACGTTAGCTTTATCACCAAGGCCAAGCACATTAAACTACATCTAATTAGACTTACACCAAGCACCAATAGGCGATGAACAGAGTTTAGTTTTTCTTTCTTCGAATTTTCTGAACTACAAGTGAACGTAAACGTGAAAAGATCTAGTATAGAGATAACGTTTCCCTGTTGATTTTTGGCTGGACATACATCTTTCTCTTGTTAATTTTATCGATTTGCTAGTTAATAGCAACGGTTAGTTGGTTAAATACCCTTATTTCGTCATCAAAAAATGAAGGAGTAAACCAGTTTCATTTTATGTGCAGAACAGTTTATGGTTCATAAAGAAAACCAATGTGAACAGGGCGGTACACAAACGCACACACACAGTTGCTAACTTTTTTCCAAATAAGCGTGAGCAAAATCCGATCTGTTTTATTAGTGCATTTCTCCGGACAATATTTTCGGATGACAGTCGCCCAGGAACTAGAGTTTACTAGGCGTTCATTTAAGTGTGACGTGTGCCCAGAAAGATTTACCCGGAACAGTATGCCAGTGAACCATCGATTGTGGTTAGGTTATCACCCGCACGTGCAAACTTCACTAGTCAGTCAATAATCTCTCCCAACTTCAAAAATAAACTGCTTGCTATTCATTCGTCCAAGGTTAAATATCATTTTGTTTGTTCACGTATGACAATTTGCATAAGTCAGACGATAAAACAGTTTTGTTTCCCTACACGTGAACATAAACCAGTTTGACTGGGTAACAAGAAGTAAGAAACCTTTTCCAGCGCCAATATCATACACCTTGTCAAAACGGGAGAAATAATGGATGACGACTTCGGCGTGATCCACAAAGTATCACCGAATGCATCTAAAGCGGTGAGATGAGGATAACAGCAGTTGAATCGGTGACGACCAGGTGTCACATCCCATCCCTATGTTCTCGAAGCAATCCATCAAGCCAATCCTTTTAACATGACCAGCAACGTTAAGTATTCACAAACTAATTGTTTACCAGCACGTGATTGCATGATGTGACTGGGTGTCGGCCAAATCAAACCAGAACCTCAACGAGACAGTGGTTAGTCTGTCCAATTCCAAACCAAAGATGAGTAAGATAGTCCAAAAAGGCATTGTCTTTAATGTATTTTCCACTTTCATATTATCCACTAATATCAGTCCAACTAATTTAAGCTTTCAAATGTTGCAATGATTAGAACTGTGGACCGTTTAGCTTTTTCATTGCAACCGGTATGGCGGCACTCGACGAAATGTTGGTGAATCCATATTGTTTGGACAAAGCTTCGGTGACCTTGACAAATACCCGGTCAAAACTGGCCACACTTTTCGCTAGCAAGCAATAAATTCGCATTCTTTGTGGTCTGTTTAAAAGTTTCCATTTAATGAGGTGGTGGCATTTCAACATTTATTAGGAATCACAATTTCACCGGAAACGAATTGATCATAACCGATTCCTTTCGGATTACTGGGGTAACTACCGTACGCACGTGTGTGTTGTGTATGTAAGCCCTGTCGTCGATTAACTGTTCCGTTGGCTGACCTCACACTTCACTAACCTAATGAACTGGTGGCTATCAGTAACTAGGTGATTACAACAATACTATCTGTTTCACGTTCTGATTAGAGTTTAATAATAATACGTACACATGAACTCGACTATTAGCTGTGAAAAATCAACAGTTGAACTAGCAGATTCATGCGAACCCATGTTGCAATTTCAACTGACTGCAGTGTTAGAAGTTAGATGAATACCCGTCCTTTTGCGGGAAGATTATTCCCATTACCTTTGATATGAAAGCCATAGAGAAACCACAACTAGTCAATATTGGACAGACAAAAAATGACATGACATCAAGACGTGAATTTCACCAGACGGACACTTCCGAAATCAGTTAGCCAGAAATTGATTTTGGCTCTCATTCTGAACTGAATATTCATTCTGACCGTTCATAATGACTTACTACCGATGGTCGAACGAGTAGGAATTGAATTGGAGCCGAACACAACTGACTGGTAGAACGCCAGTTCGAACACACCTCTCGGTTGTAAATACATCACTTAATCAATGGAGTAGGCAAAAGGAAAGATGTAAAATGTTTCCGTTATTAGTCAAAGCAACTTCGATGCAGTCTGACTGTGGCCTTATAAAATAAGCATGCAGCTCACTTACCCCTCGACCGCATCTCAGTGAGCCCGGAACAACGGAATCTGACTCGTCGGGTGAGGTTTTGCTTTTGTGTTTTTTCTTTGCGTCTGACTCCTTGGGTTGCACGTTCCGTTCGCATGTCAGGGATCGTAGCGACGATTCACATAAGGAAGGCGAAACAATCCGTGGCGGGATTGCGTTGTCGTTAATTTTGTCAGGGACTTCTGCTTGAATTGCTAAGGTGGAGATAAAAACGACCTGGAATTCAGTGACAACCAAAAACAAGCTATTAAAAATAATTGGGGCCGTCTTACAGAAGACAGATTACAGTAGTGGTTCTCCTCATATTCCGAGATAATTGCGAAATCTAGTTCGCATTGAGATGAAATGACGGAGTGCTTGTTCGGTTCGCAGTCATAAGCGAAGAAAGTAAGCCCTGGGATTGGTTAAAATTTATAAGCTAATCCGAGTGAAAGCTAATTCTGAGGTCATACGCACGCAGTAGAAGGCAGGTGACACAATCGCTCTTCGTTGTGGGTCAAACGTTTTGAAGGAAAAACTCCGGACACAAACAGATGCATATCGAGGTGAACCGGGATCACATGCTTCGACAAATGGATTCCTTATGAATGTTTGCAGTGACATTTGGTTCAAGAAGCAAGATTGACAGTCTCGTCCGGTCAAAAGATGTTGCGAACCACATATCCCTAAACACACAACACGGACACAACCGAGCTTGACAGTTTATCACGTTAACGGAATGCACTTGGTAATTTTGAATTCTACAGACTGAAACTCGACAATCAAAGGGACGAACCTGGACTGATTGGGTCGATTGTTAACTGTGCACGGTAGGAACTATATCACATCACGAGTTCGAATAGAAAAGTGGACTGGGTAAATCCAGGCCAGTATGAAAAAACGAACAGTACAGACAATTTTTCACCTCTGTATTTTGTTACATAATTTCACACGGTTTTGTCAATGCTTTACTAATATGCCCTTGCAAAACACGAAGCAGAACAGCGCCACTGTAATGGACAAAAGACTTGAAAAACTTTCGGACATAATCTATGAACCTAAAGTTTTAACCGCAGTGAAGAAAAGTCGAAAAATGCAAGAAATTTATCCAGAATAAGCATTATTTGAAAGCAAACTACCTAATCGCACTTAAAATGAAATTTAACCATAAAAGTGGATTAACACACTGGGCGTGAATCCGTTATAAGACAGATAAAGGCAGGTTTACAACCAAATTCCCCTCTCATCTTTCCTGAGGAGGCGGTGTTTTCTCCATTGTTGTGCGTTTTGATTGCCAGATCCGCATCCAACTCACATACCGGCTTGGTCTCCATTCCCTTGCCGGTAAATCAGCTTTAAGTTGTTAATTCCCACCGAATCACTACGGATATACCAGTCAAAAGAGTACAAATATCATTAGTAAAAACGGCGGCTTCAACGACAGGAACCGGAATTGAAACAATATGAATTGCATTCGAAACTATCGATCAAACTATGCTTTCAAAAAGAAGTGTTATTAGTCACAATGCTATCAGCTTTGCTAGCAGGCAATTTATTTTACCAATGAAATGATTCATCCTGTCGTATCTCCAACTAACTCATTGGCGAGATAGTATAGAAGCCTTGCACAACCCCGATTCACAAGAGTTCGTAGGAATCATCAGCAATGTGGAAATCCACCCAGTACTAGCTCAGACGGAAATCCAGAAAGAAAGTGTTAAATATCCTAGGCAATCGGCGAAATGGACAAGCTATCAAGGGCTTAGTGAATTTCCATATTAAATAACAGAGCACCCATCCGTCACCGTGTTTGACATGGTCACAGATCGTTGTTCAACTAACTAACACTTACAAGTTGAAATTTCCTTCAAAATTAAAGTTCCATTTCGGAAACGATGCACCTGCGTTGCCAATGAGCTCTAAGGGAACTTTAAATCATCTGCATTCGTGAATTTTCAACGTTAAAGTGAATGTAGACATTTTCCGATAACTAGCTTTATTGAGATAAATATTTCATTTGGATCTGGGCTTAAATGAAAGATTTTCAAAAGCAGATAGGTGAATGAATGTTTGGGACCAAATAAATTTGAAACGTACATCCACGACACCTTATTCCCGTGGAGTCACTGTTTTATAATGCAAAATAAATGAAGATCAATGCTTTTATGTCGACTCCCCGGTGGTTGGTGCATCTAATCACCGATTGGGTATGGCCGGCTCCCACTAACATAGGTAAGAAAACAATCCCGACGGATGCCAAAATTTGTTCATTAGATCAAATTTTAGAAGAGGTTGTAAGTGTGAATAGATTAAGCTGGTTAGGACATGTTGTGCGAATGGCCCTGGAACGCCTGCCTTACTACGCGCTCTCCTCCAGTGCAGATAATGATGAGAAGATGAGTCCAAATATCTAGTCCAGGACGTAAGTAAAAAGTATCAGGACTTCAACTAGTGGGCTTCAGTCAGAGTGCGAGGTTGGCGTTTACTGGATCTATCCAGGCGGTGGTTGGACACAATGAGCGATGAGGGTCAATATCGCAGTCGGGGGCACTTTTGCCTTCAAACCTTTTTTCTTCTGTATAATTCTTCTACTTATCATTTTGCAGTCGCTCTTTCACTATTTGTCGTTCGTTTTCCTTCCTGATTAGTTGGTGCTTTGCGGTAGCAGCCAAAACTAGCACCTTGGGCCAAAAACTTGAAAGTGGAAGTTATCGGACCAGAACAAGGATGGCAGAATTTTCGTTCTTCCCACGTAGTGGAAGAGACAGATGACGTGGTCACGTGGAATGAAAAAAAAAACGTATGGCAAACTTGGGTAAATTAAGCGTCTCACATCGCCATCGCTGGGATCAGAAAGTCTCGTCAACCAGTTGACTTAAGACACTAAAAGATAAGGCAGTCAAATGCAAACACTTGTGACCATACCGAACACTTTCTTCACAGTCAAAAACACTGCAATCACGTGCGTGCGAATGGTTAGATTGCATGTTTCGTTTGTGAGCTAGTGTAGCGTTCCTTTCATTTTCCACCCATGTAGATCCACTTCTTGTCCACCTTGCATGTAATTCTTTCTACGGTATCGTGTAAATCGGTGAGAGGGGCGATCAGTAGAGCCTGCTTTGTCGTTTAACGCTGAATGATTATGATAATGATGATGACGATGCTTTCATGTTTTCTCCGGTCAGCACTCAGTGATCGGCCAGTCCGTTTGCTAATTCACTCCATCTTTATCAGTTGACTATATCGTGCTTTTTCTCTCATTTTATCGATTGACATGATCCATGAAATGCCGCCATACTTGTTCTGACCTTTGATCAACCGGCAAGGGATAAGACGATTTTTCATTCACTGTTCTTATAGGCGACATGGAGTTGTTAATTTAAAAATTTTTGATTATTCTTTACGAAATGAATTAAGTACTCCCCAGAATACACACAAACGGGAACTGGTGGCATGGTGATTTTCCTTTTATGTCCTCCGTTTGGAAGGTTTCAAACCCTGAGTGCGATGATGAATCTGTACCACTGATGGGCTCCAATTAGGTTGAAACTCAAGTCCGCTGGAGCCAGAGTGTAAGATTGACCGAATGATTCGAGATCTAGACGTGTAAGGTTGAGTACAGTAAAACCACCGTCACACTCTAATTGCAAGTAATATCAAAGACTACATGACATTCCCAAACATTGATGAACTAAGTAGGTAAATGTCAGTGGCATTCCAGGAGTTGGAAACAAATCGTTTTGTAAATCGCAAATATGACGTACTAGTTATTCTGTCCACACTGTTACCAGAAAATGAGATTACCACAACGTTTATTTAACAGGAAAATCACTATGCGACGGACTATTTCAAAAGTTTGTAAATATTCATTAAATAATAGAAGTCGGCTTGTGAAATGATTAATGATTGTTGTCAAATTAACGATTTTGTAGTGAACTTCATTAATATAATTGCGGATAACCAAAACTAATATCAGTTTACTACGGGCAATGCAAATCAATAGAGTCTCAGATGACCGGGTGTAGGCGTGCCCATTTTGGGATTGTATTGTTTTGGCAGAATGAGGATTGAGTTAAAGTTGCTGCTTCATGCGAGCAATGTATGGATTTTCGTTCCTTGTCGTTACCGGCAGGAAGTGTGCAATTACAAAATGTCACTCGTTAATTGCAGTTAATTTGAATGTACTAAATGATGGTGCTCCCTAAAACAGAACATTGAAAGCCTTATTAAAAATGAACTCGGCGATGTCCTCCAGAATACCTGTTGCTTGTACCACAGCAAATTAAATGTCGCACTCAAATTCTCTTGGCTGCTGAAAAAGGGATTACCTTGGTGACCGAATTAAGGTTTCAAAAAGCTATCCAGCATTGCTGATGGATTGTTCATTTATGGTTGAATAATCAGATAAATCCCGAGTGATAGTAGGTTCTGAAACCCGCAGAAGAATTGTGAACTGAAGCAAGCGTCTGCCGATTAGCACAGAACACTGCGCTGGTTGAAAATGTGGGAAACTCCAATGGACAAATTTGGTTGTTGGGCTTGAAAACATTCTAGTATTTAGCTTTCCTCAGGTCGTAATTCCTTTGCCTCATGACGATTTTACATAAGTGACCAAATTTACTTGAGTTCCGAATAAATCCTAAAGTAGATAATCAACCAAAATCAAACAGTGGGTCAGTGCAGACACTGTAGCATTCAAAGTCGATTATCTAGTCAGTTCCGTACTAGATGTTATTTGATTTAGTTTGCTCGGCTAACTTGCCAAATTTAATAGCGCTAGGTTTTGGAATCACCTACCGGTCGAAATCATTCGACTGCAGTTATTTCAGTTGTCGAAGCATTGGTAAGTTCACCTCAGTGGTTGCAAACCATTTTGCTTCTAACTTTCAAGTTGATCCTACCCCCTGATCTAACTTGATATCTTCTCCTTCCCGAAACCGAAACGCATTGTAATTATGCCCCTTTGATTGCAGGGACGCATTCACAGGCGCGGTTAGACAAGATATTCATGGCATTCTTTCGAATCACGGCATTCAGCCGTCAGTCATCAAACTTTTAATTCACAAGAGATAAAGATAAGTATTCCGTTTCTGTTTTAACCAAAGATGCTCCGCGAAAAGGTGGTTCTCTCATCTATCTTGTTTCGGACTTACAATTTTTCCGTACCGGTTATCGGTATTTATTGCCTTATAAAGTGGACTGACAAAGGTTCAACTGGTCTATCCAATCCGAATTCCGATTCTACCACTGTCGTTCAACTTATCTTTCTTTTTTTCCTGGTAATCTAAAATCCAGAGACTAATATGCCATCCCCAAAATAATTCGCCATATCTTCTGGTCCCGAAATAGGCACAAAGCACAGCGGTTTTACTAAGTCCATTGAGAAACCAGGTCTCCAAATTGCCCTTATGGAGGGCCTATACTGTGTTACTTAGTTTGGAGTTACTATCAACTGCAGTCTCCGTTTGCCTGGACATGTTTCTGTAAATTTACTCAACTGAGTCAACTGTATCTAAGAATTCTGTCTACGCCATTTGCTGTTGTTCATAGTTTTGTAATTGTTGTGAATTTCTTCACCGGCAATACTGTTCTCCTGTTGACCTCTCAAGATGATTAAGCAATGACTCAATAAAAGCGATTCAGCCACGACCAGCTTGTATGCGAGTGCACTATCCTTTTAAAGTGCATTTTGTTACATTTCGCCACACGGAAATGATTTCCGAATAGAAGTCCGGATGGTCCTCACCATCCACTGCATACTGACGTTTCTAATCGATTTTCCACACTTCTATTTGCAACAGATACGAAGTCAGTCGTGCATTTAGTTCTGCGTATCCGTCTACACTTAACAGTTCAATATAATGGCCGTCCAGCATGACACGATGTGCCCTGCTTTAAGTTTTCTCTTTGAATTCTACAAATCCGAATTTCTTCATTCATACACAACCCTTCTGACACTCCAATATCTGTCGAGTTTGGTTGGGCACGTGTGGTCGAATGTTCACCCGATCCGATGAGGAGAGCAAATACTCAGACCGTCACAGACCCGCAGATAACGTGGAAGGATGAATGGAAACTCCAGTAGTATTTTGCAAATTGCAAAATCAACTCTGCAAGTCGAAAGCGAATCTGTAAAGTTTGGTAGTAAAGCTGGTGTATTTATTATCAATCTTACCTTACGGTTTTTAACGCTAATAACAAGGAACCATCAAATGTTTAGCAGTTCCTCTTTTATAGATTGACACAAACTAAACTGGAGTAAATTTGTAGATCCCCTTGATATAGGACGAACAGCTTAGTTAAATGGAGGATAAAAACCTTCTAACTAGATATTCTTTAGTTTTTGGGTTGGCTAAGGGAGCCGGGTGTCAAAAACGACAGAACTAATGAATATTCACTGGCCTCATTCACATTCAGTGCGATAGTTCAGTGCATTGTCTGTTAGAGCGACTGTCACCGGTTTCATTCTGCATCGTGGCGTTTCACACAATAGGGAGAAAAACTAAAGGAAAGTTTCGGTTTTGACAGCACCTGACGCCAGAACTTCCGCAAATTATCATGAGGCAGTACATATTTTGCCTCTGTATTAGGGATAGAATATGTTAAGGGGGCTTTCTCAGTAGCTTTAAGTGTAGACTTTAGGTACAGGGCCCTAGAATCAACGGATGTTAACAGATGAAGTTTGCTGGATCATGCGTTGCACGTGCTCACAGAAAGTCTAGTCTGTTGTACACCGCTCTCTGAATCAAGCACTGATTGGAAGCTTTACCTTGGTTCAGTTTGTGCAACCACTAAAATTGCACTAACATATTCTGGTTTTCGTTTGTACCCCGAACATCATCAGCTCAAAAGATGAAAAAGTAAACGACGAATAGTGAAGGATCTACTTCAAAATATTAGGTTGAACCACCGTACGGATGAGAAAAGATTTGAAATACAAGGATGTCACTGACTACGACATTAAGCCGAATCACCCACTGCCTCCCATAATTGTTTGGGTAGATTTCGTGAACCCTGACCCGATAGTTTAATTATGCCAACACGAGCTAGTCCATTGGTTGAAGTTCGCATATTTTTTGCTATACCACTGATTGACCAATTCCACCCATTCTACAACCACTACCTACCTCGGAGTGTGACATACATTGCAGTAATTGAGAACTCTGGCATACCCTTCAATGGGAGATAGCACCAAAGAACTATACGACCGACTGAGCCGAGAAATCGTGGGTCTGCGGAAAATGTCTTTTTTCTAGGACTTGTTGCAAAGTGAGAATTTGGTCAATACAAGCTCGACTGGGAGAGAATCGCCCATATGTTCTTCGCGAGCAGTTTGCATGCACTGCGCACTAAACTAATTCTACTGTGTTTTTCACATGAAAACCTATCACCCTTCCTGTAAACCGGTAAAATCACGAATTCACACCAGTCCTTAGGGACTCTGTTACCTCGCTCAGACTGATCTCAGGAGTTTTGCTAACTTTAGTATTAACATTTCGACACCATTCTTGAAGAAGCATGGTGAAAGTCTATCTGGTCCAGCTGTCTCATGATTTGCAGAAAATTTGTCGCTCCGATGACTTACATTGCTGACAGAGGACTGGTATTCACCTGAACTCGTTTACTTGCAGGCCTACTGTGGCTGTGGGCTAACTAAACTGCTCACTAAAGTGTTCTGCCCATAGCTCCAGCAGACCTCCTTGGCCAGTGGTGGCCAAGCGGATAAGGTCATGACATTTGGACTTGAAAGTCGCGGGTTCGAATCCTCCCAACACCGGTCAACTTCCCCACTCGACAGCCCTATGTTGGCAGCAGCCGCCTTCCCAAAAATGATGTACATTTATATATATCTTTGATCAAGGAAGTAAAAGTTCAAAGATAAAAGTGTGAGTTAGTTTGCTGTCGGATTCTTTAATCACCTCGTTTACGCTCGCCTTCCCTGGAGTAGTATTCCTAGTCAGTAAGTAAAGGGTCCCTTATTTCCTGTAGCTGCAGCCTTTTCCACTTCTCTAAACTTCCCTATACACCACTTCTCCCGGTCATTTCTCAAACTCCTAGTCGACTGACATCTCAGGGATTTGCGCGTTACATTTTATGTTATAGCAAAGGGGAACGAATCTGCAAACATTGAACAAAGCAACTGAGGTCGAGAATATCCATTGTCTTCGAAGTGAGTTAAGGCGGTCCATCGACGATATGGTAAAAACGTATGATATCCATAAACAATGAACTTGTTTATGGTGATCCAGTCAGGCAACCCGTTTGGGGTTCACGAGATTTCCCAAATGACAGCAGAATACAAAAGATAATGAGTGTGAATGTCGCCATCATCGGCTGTTTTGCATTCCTAGTATTTTCTCTTCTAACTAGCTCCTTATCATATTACCTTCCGTTTGATCTTTCACTGATTCTCGTTCATTTCCCTGGATGAGCTAGCAACAAAATCCAGAGCACCTCAGCGTAAAGTTTGTGATTGTAAAAACTAAAAATAAAAGTGTAGATAGAGTAGTAAATCCAAAAACAAATCCTACAGAATTTTTCAATGATTCACGTTAATTAGATGTCTGTTGGAACAAACTTTCTATCGTAGACATCACTAGGTAATGTCGATTTTGTATCACAACTTTGGAATTTCATGAGAAAATTTGCGCTGTAACGCTCTTGGGTCCTTACTACCCTCTACTTTCCGATAAACCTTTCTGGAACTTGTCACCATTTCATCAGTTGACAAACTGGGGCACTCTGCACAACCATCTCGCGTCAGAATTTACACGGTCCCTGGTGAGACTACCATGAAGCGTTTCGCTAAACGCAGCAGCACAACCTAACTGACAATGGGAGGTTAAAAACGGGAGAGGTGTGATATTCTTCCAACTCACGTGGGTGCAGCAGTTATCAGATGGGAATTTAACGGGATCCAAATTGGTTAATGATGCATAACAGGCTTACCTGAGCGGTGAGAAACACTTTTATCAAAGGGTACAACTGATGGTTCAGTACAGCATTCTCCGTTAGGATGATTACTTTTTACGGGCAATTCGCCGACATATTTTTTCCTGACATTTGCATTTTAGCATGAACGACAGTCGATTATAATTAGTAGCAGTATCGCTATTATCATTGTCATTATTCTTATTATTATCATTATCATTTGCAAATTGGATAATTCTTGAGGTTATTTGTTGGACTTTCACCGATCGCTTTTTCTCTGGATATTTTTTACTCACCTTCTCTGTTTTGAGCGCTCTAAGACGATAGCACTAATAAACTTGTCTTCGACTGCCGACTGACTTGTTATTTCCATCAGACTATTTGTTTGTTATATACATCAATTTGGTGATTACATTATACACTGTCCCGAAGAGCTACGATAATTGATTACCTCCAAGTTAACTGCATAAATATTTGTATATATATATGTGTATATATATATGCCAACACCAGAAGTTCGATGCTAAGTAAAAATTAACCCACTTTACCGAAGCTTTGAAAAAAATTAAAGTTTCCCATGTCATCCACTGGGAATTGATATAAGATACCCGAGTTCGTTCGGAACCGCATCGGTAATTTTGATAAAAAGTTGCAAATCAGTGCCAATTTACAACTCTGTGCAAACCAGTGGACTGTATTCGCTCTAGACTATCCCTCTGCCGTATATAAACATTAATATCAGATCCCCGAATGGATAACAAGCAATGGATACTTGAGTTTGTCACAGAAATAAGTCCCTAGACCTGGGCATGATTATTATGTCTGTGAATTACTTCATGAATATGAAAATGAATAAACAAAACAAACTTTTCGCAATCTCTCTAGAAAAATTTCACTGTCACGTTCTAGGCCCGAGGGGGGCTTGTTATACATACCTTTGGTTTACTGGAAATACTAAAGATTCAGGTTAATTTTGCACTGGTCTTTCTCACCCGACATGAAATGACATTCCGAAAAGTCAACTTTCTCAACACATTGCTATACTATAGATGAAATAATAATACTAATAATATTAGTGCTAGCAATGATAAGAGTAAGGGATTTCATTTTCCTAATCAAACGCATGTTGCATGAGAAACGCAGATCAAACAGTTAAAGATGATCAGCAATAACTATAGGGTAGAATCGAACAAAGTCACATGGTCTTCACTTGTTTGGTTGGGCCGCTGCTTTATTCGGTCTTTGTCGGTCCCGAGCAAATAAGATTTGGAGTCGCTGAACTTGGTATTTTTCAGCGCAGAGGTCGGGTAGTTTCCGGGTTCCGGAGCCGTCCAAATGCATTTTATTCTGATAGTCCAAATTTCCTAGGCTATTAGTGGTCAGGTCCAAGTGAACATCACTCCGTCACACGGATAGAGTAAGATAATGAACCTAATCACATAACTAGGGCCAAATCCATCCACTTTCATGTACAGTTTATGTTTCTTAGTATTTGTCACACAATCCGTGACGCTGTTCGGAAAGAATTATCAGGAAATTAAGTACTTTTTGAACTGCGACGTTCCAAATCAAACAAATACAGATATGGTGGTAGGTTCGGTTTACTTTCTTCATACGAAACCGATGAGGTTTTCAGATATATCGAACGAAGGGGAACAAAAGTCAGCCGTGAAAGCACACAGGATCAGGTATCGGACTCACATTCGTTTCGGGTAGACCAGTTCCATTTTATTTCGGCACATGGTGGTTGTCGATTGTCTACAAACCGGACAAGAGAGGTGAATGCCGTTTCTATATTGCACCGCACACTTGGACTGAAATCCGATCAGAAATGTTAGCCAAAGAGAAATTATAAAATCTGTCTAAAGCGATAACCTAATAAGTTGGAGATTGAATGACTATTAGCATGTGTGGTACGACGGTTGTTTGGAAAATGTAATGAGTTTCTAAGCGTTATGATAGTTGGGCGTTCCTTCTAAGTTGTTTTATCACCAGTGTTCGGCATATGGAAGGATTCCAGATTTGTGTGGTAGATTTTTTTCAAAGATGAAGGCTAACGTTAGCTAAGCATGGCGAAGCAAGTGGTTTAAATGATCAGATAACCTGGACTCGGTTAACTTACAAATAACTTTATCGCCTCACCCAGTTTTATTATGATCCTAGATTGAATAAATCTGACAGAAAAATACAATTTGCAAAACAACTGCAGTCTCATGAGAAGAAAATAAACAACGGACTATGAGTAATTATGCGTTGTTATCTCTAGAGTCGTTCCATTTTATGAAATGCACAACCACATCCATTATGCTGCATCTGACAATGTTAGGAAGAGATTGCACTGGCCTCCAGAAAGAGGATATGAATGGAAACCTTCTTTCTACTAATCGCATTAAATTAAATTAAATAATTCCGTAGATGAATGTGATGAGAAGTGCACCAATGTCTGTATAAACCAAGACCAAGTAACTTCGCCAACCTGTTCAAGAGGATGCTTTCAACTGGTGCATGATTCTTATGGTGTTATCTTTTATTACTGTTTTAATCAAACCGTTTTCAGAAGGGGGAGACCGCCAACAGAAGGAAATTGATCTACGGTGGCAGCACTCAAACCCACGAAGCTCACTTTGAGACGCCGCGAATTTGACCACTCGACCTACAATGCAAATTCGCAGCCAAAACTAACCTCTACTCGTCCGAGATGTGCAGCCTAACTTTTCTCTCTATTTCCAAAACCTCCTTGTGACTGTGCATTCTTCATGTGTATGGATGTTGAGAATACAATGCAATCAACGCGCAACTCTTGACCGGCATACTTAACCGCCCAAGACAATTTATCATTTGTGCTTGCAGCCTAATGTTTTGTTGCGGATCATTGTTTAGTCTTTGACGATAGGCCACCCCCATGAACAATACCATTTCTAGGTGGGTGATAGTGATGAACAGAATTCAGTCCTCCGTGGTTCGAATCCCGAGGGGTCAGCTGTTGTTGGATTTTACTATTGCCCACGCCGGGAAATTCGCACTCTTAGTTGTTTGTATGTTAGTTTGCCTTATGTAAATTGGCATCCCTTATTCCTTCTTTTTTATCTGAAGGGCACGGTTTTTGCTAGTTCAAGGCAATAATATAGTATTTGGTAATTTTTTTCCAGGGAGCCAACGTGGCTTCTCAACCTGAAGGTCGTGACTTCCAATCTTCCTACCACCAATCAATATCCTCAATTGGTAGCCTTTATTTGCCACCATCTGCTCTGTGGAGATTGAAAAACATTTCCGTTTAATTAGTAATGTTCACAAGCTACAAGATAAAAAATATAGAAAAATGTTACAATTCTGTATCTCGAGCAAATCCCAAGAACATTGGGCTAAATAAATTGTAACACCGGTTTGCCGTGGTCTGGCAGTGTGTCACAATGCCAAAAATCTGGAGACTACAGATTTCCAAAAAAAGTAATGTGCATAGACTGTAGAATGTTTTGTATACTGAGCATCCAAAAGTCAGCCTCACGGGCCGGAATCAACTCGGCACTCTTCTGTCTGCTGGCCAACAGCTTTATTACCGGGATTCTGTGGACGGGGTCCTCGAATGCAAAGTGCGCATGTGAACATTCGGTGGTGCGCAATAATTGCTTCAGTGATTTAGAGCATCCGTTCTGATTTTCAGTCAGTGGACTCGCCTATCCGGTCGCTTTTCACTGAGAATTTACCCACAGATAAGCAGCATCTCTGTGTCTCACACTGTTTGTACTGTTCGCACCCAATGAAAAGCAACCGTCCGAGAGAGTCCATTGTCCTAAACCCGAAAAGTTGCCATTTGTCATGAGGGCAGAGATCGCATGACATTTAATGTTCACATGCGCGACTGGTGTTCGAAAGCCCGTGGGACGGTAGTGGCACGGCGTTTGACCGAAAAGCGGCAAATCGCGGATTCGATTCCCACCCGTGAAGTCGAATTTTCGACGCCTAATAAATAAATGGATTTTTATTTGGTATGAAATCGGGTTTATCGCACCATGCCAGAAACAGTGTAAAATGCAATGTCTGTGCGGAGGCCAACAAGGACATAGATTATCAGACAAATTGGTCGACTGCATTCGATTTTGAACAACTTCGCTGTTTGCACATTATTTCCGAAGACGAATTCCGACGTTGCCGAACCCAGGATGAAACGAAACTACATAAAGAGTTATCAAAAGCAGACCATGACAAGCCGTTGATCGCTACATGATCACGCAGAGCTTAATACAGCATACGTTCTGCTCAACTGATGAAATTCAGAGTAGTTTTAATGGTGTGCAACAAAACTTCAATTTGGGCATGAACACCAACATTTTCACCCATGTGTATATTGCATCCGGTCGCTAATTCAAAGCCATATCCATTGTTGAGAGCGAAATAGAACTGACAATATTGAGATATAATTGCTAATCAGATGAGAAGGATTTTGAATGCCAAAACAGCCTTGCCTACGATAATTATCCCTATCACCTAGTTTCTTGAACCATCCGCCAAATATAAAGAAAAAGAAGTCTCTTAGGTATAAGAAGTGATCTGATTTCCCATGCTGCTAATTAGACATTTAGGACAGGCTGAACATTTGTTGAACTACAAACGCTTCCTGAGTGCTCAGGATGTTACCACGTGATTCGGGAATGTAAATTTCACGTGGTTACAAAAGCAAGCAAAACTATCCCCATCAGCTGTCCGACCTGAGCGCTCCAAATTTATTCGTTCTGAACTATAACCAGTAGTGAGAAATGAAGACAAATTTGGGGGAGAAAGGCCAAATTCTCTCTTCGGAATGATTCACTGGTCAATCTAGATAAATATGATCGTTTGTACGATAACCTCTACCTTGAAGTATCGGATAACGAGTCATATTTTACTTACTACCGAAGAAATCTAACCCGACCTTGTGAATGTTACGATCTGTTTATAAAACAATACATCATCGGTCAACTGAAGCGCTCAGTTCATCTAGGAAGAACAAAAATGGTAATTACAGAATATCTGCATGGTTTTAAGTTTACGCCTCATTTCGGTTTTTGTCGTGCACGGAATGATTGGGTGAACCGTTTCAGTGAAATTCCGCTTTTCCTTTCCCTCTCTGCTCAGCTTGAAAAGTGCCAGCGTGTAATTTCTTTACTCAGCACCGCAGGTTAATTCAATTGAATTAGTTCACCGGAATGTTGTGGATTGTTAGGCGTTGAATGGTTCATTATTTTACAATTCCCGCCTACCATTTTAGGCATAAATCTACTAGACCACAAAACTAAAACTGAGACTCCACTTCGTAGTCAGTACACATGTTGCTGACGCCTTGCGTCAGCTTACGTCAGACATACTTATTCATAGTTATAGTCTCCATTAAAAATCTAATTATTTTAAAATAACTCGAGAGTAAGCGAATTTGCGCTGGAGATAGCGGTTATCTTGTCTGATCTACTCGGGCCAATCCGGTAATAGCCAAGCCCACCAATAGGCCGGCAGTTTTGAAGCCTTATACACTTTGCATTTGCCTAAACAAACTACCGTGGGAATTTCAGATCCCAGGGCTTAATCCGCTCGTCATGTTCACATGCAATTTGTTCAGTGTGGGAAAGCAAATGTCCTGTTAACATGCTGATAGTATGCCACCTAACTTGGTGAGATTTACATGAAGCCAAACAATTGGTTGTTTCACCTGTCTAGAGATACTGTTTTAGGATTCTTTTCTTCTTTTCAGCAAGCAGGTTGTTCAGTGTGCTCACCCGTTTTTTTCTACGAAACCCGTCTTTCCATTCAGTACAATAATAGTCACAAAGTTAGTTTACTCCGTTTTTGGCCAAAATTCAGATATCAGAGTCTTATTCTGCCAACATATGACGTGTACTTAACAAATATCCCAGTGATAATTTAATGCTTGGCAAAGCGAGCGTGAAACTGAAGCGCAAAATCGGACCAGGGAAGAGCAAAAAATTGTACAGAAACTAATTTAGGGTCACAATCATTTCTGCTATTGTAAACAGCTAAAAGTTTCCCTGTCTGTGACCCAGTTTTTGGGTAAAAATGTGTCTTTCAAAACTAAAAGCAATTTAGTTAATTCTAATCATTTCATCAGAATATTTGACTGAAAATTGAAATGCATATCCCTGGTAAAAAACTTTCATCAGGCCAAATGCAAGCCTTTAAACGTTTTCACAATGAATCCTGGCAACATTTAAACTGCAGACTGTAAATAATTGAAGTTTTTAGGTAAACAGTTTGCTTCTGTGACAAATCACTAAAACATCTAATAACACAAAGTCGGAATGGTCAACTTAATTACGTTAGAAGTATGAGAAAATTGCGAACGAAAATCCAATGATTTTACTTCTCATAAGGTAAGCGATGGTCAGGTTTTTTAGAAGACGTTTTTGACCGTGTTCTCCAAAAATCCGGAAACAGATATATGCCCATTCTCAGTAGTTGCCAATTTTCAGCAAATCCTGCGAATAAGTGACGGTAACAGTTAGCTATTTTCTTGATTGGTCGACTTACTGTTTATGGTTTCATCTTGTTTTCGTCTAATGAATATAACTGTAATCAGTACCGACCAATTACCAAAAACGTAGATTTGCCTAAGTACATATTCTTTATCAAATATATCTACGATATTGTTCAAAGAGGCTCATGTGATCAAATGCCGCCTAATAACCAAGATGATCAACGGACAACGAGTCGCATTAAAAATTTACGGATCAGGGGCCCGTTGAACTCGGCCCATACAAAACACGGATGAATTACATTTTATTCTTTTACTACGTGCACGCGGGAAGAAAGGACAAGAAAATAAAATAATTTGCCACTTAGCATTACTGCTTTTCACTATGAGCTTTACATATAATACCCAAAATATCTGACTGGACAAATCTGTAAAGACTTCACAGTTGTTATTGGTGACTCAGACGTATGAAAATGATTAATTCATTGCTCAGTATCGGATCCTAACATGACGAGATATATTTTCTGCTGATGAAGTCTTTTGGAGAAACAGTGAATAAAAATCACATTATAGGTGACAAATTTATCTAACCGATGACAGTGTAAAACCTACGAGACCGAATGAATTTCGCTATCAACTCTTCGGCTGGCTATATTGGTTGGGAAGAAATCCGAATTGTCGTTGCTTTTGTCTCTTGAGGAAAAAAATGAGTAAATCCAGATTACTGCCAAAATTAGTGTACAATTTCGATGGCTGAAAAGAAAGCAACCTGAGAACCGGATTATTTGCATGCTTACCTCGCCGTATTTTAAAGGTGAAGATGTGCACAAAATTTTGCAACAGGTAATGGAATAGTGGTCCACCGGATGCCGTGAAGAATAAAATGCAACCGGATGGTAAACAAAAGCACTTACAAACAAACCCACACAAGCAACGAAGTAACATTGTTTTAATTTTCTCGCGTCTACAAGTGGCCTCGTATAATATTTCATTCACATGCTTAGTTGAATACAAACACGCACCTGTAGGTCCAACAAGTTGATCAAGTTCAGTTATAGAAATTCACTAAAATATTTTTATATCCTCTTCTGTGGTATCCCATTTACGAACTCATCACCCATTCCCACACTCAATGATACCCACCTATCGCAGTCAATTCAGAATGTTTACAACACAAGTAAAAAGTTGACCACCTAGCCAAGCCATAAAATTACAATTTGTTTCATCAAAATGATGCAGTACGGAGACATCAGAGTAGGAAAGTGTTATCCCTAGCTAAAAATCAAAAAAATTGGTTTTGGTATTCAATGACTTCTGTTTTCTTCACGTCCGTAAAATACCCTAGATAAATGTATCTTCTATAAAGTCAGTGTATAGCCGAACTACTCTATATCACGCAGTTTACAAATGGACGGTAATAAAAACTCACAATGTTTGTGCTTTCCTACACGACTTAGGACACCAGGGTTTGACATTCCATGCTAGTCGTCAAAATCAGCTAGCATTCATTCCACACAATCCATACTTTGATGCAAATGAAGTCTGGTTAGAGTTATTCCAAGATTGCTCTAATGTTATCAGTGAGTCATTTTTGTTGTGCAATTCTGTTAAGATTAATTGTATGTGGAGCGATATGCCACGGGCTCTCTTTTGACCGTTGGGTTTTCTGTTCCACCGTTCAATTGTTTAAGTCATCAAATGTTTACCGCGGATTTTGCCTAGATTTTTATCATCGTGCGTCTGAATCTCGCACCCAACGGAATACCAAATGTCCATCCAATACTCCTTCTAGGATAGGAAATTATTCTACAACCATCGTGACGAGGCCGGCAAAAGAGAATAGCACGAATTACACTATGATGTTCATTGTGTCGAAGTTGAACTAATGATATTAGAAAACTGTATTTACGCAGGACAGCCGTTAGATTAGCGGCCAAAAATATTTTTCAGACTCTTCGCACTAGATAGACTTCTTCCAATTTCGATCCGTTGGCATGACTGCCTGCATCTTCTAAAGCCAAGATCATTAAGAAGTAACAACGTGCTGTTGGTTTATTCTATAAGTAATTGACTTCATTAGTGTCCATACGCAACTAATTCTTTGTCCATTCCTACTGGGTAAAGGGCACTAGTTTTCAAAGCAGTTTCGTTATGGTGATCAAAAAAGTGATTTACATCTTTTATGAGTTGTTAGATTTTATATCTAAATACAATATTTCCATTGATGATCCAAAAAAGTTAGTTATTCTAACTGCAAAGCACTGATGAAAATGTGTTAAAATATCAAAGTTTGCAACCACCTAAAATCTGGCACGGCGAAGCATCAATAAAAATAACTTGCCCGGCAGTCGCGTAAACAATCGCTTACCAAAGCATCCTATATGATTCCCAGTTCAACGCTCATTTTGATGATGTTTGGAATTTCCCTCTCTGTAAAAATGTTACAATTCGTGAATCGTTGGCGTGGAATTTTCCAATTTCTAAAGAAATACACTTAGTAAACTTGGTGAGGAATCACTCGGTTAGTAATAGTGGACAAATGACATCCATTAATTGAAATGGTTAGTTTTTGCGACTAGAATCTGGGGTAAAATATTCAGCCCTTCTTTCCAAATTTAGGTTATTCGTTCATCTCGAGAGCTCTTCAGTTTCCATTTGCGGATGAGTTTGTCGTGATAATCATGGCTGCGCATATTCACTTTCTGTTAATAAACTCTACATCGGAAAAAAATAGTCAAAACATATGGACCAATTCATATCCCCGTGATAAATTTACGTAACATCAGAAATTAAGCTGGGACAACGTACTGACTATTGAGTTCAATTTACGTTTGCGGTGTATAAGGTATGAATTCAGCATTCGACTCACAACGGAACTGCCAACAAACGACAAAGATCCTGCACCATTCGGATAATCGCAAGCCCAAATACATCGTGTAATAACTGGAGAATGATATACATTTTATTCGATATGTTTGCTAGATTCTTTCACTCTAGAATGCCTTCTGTATCGCATTGCGGTCACATTGTACTTTATTCTTGTTTATCTTTCACCTTTCTTATTCTTACACGATGATTAAAACTAGTAGGAAAGATACTTTGGGCGAAGAGATCCGAACCGTAACATGCGTTTGTATGTTACAATTTCAACCGTTCGATTACCACGAACCAAAAATCAGTCTGAAGGTTATACCGGAACGCAGGAAAAAATTACCTCGTATATACATATGGCATACATCTTAATTAATTGGGAGTAGTGTTTGGGATTGACTGAATCTCGTTCACTTCACAACTCTGGATCATCCGAGTCAACACGGGCACTCGGGAAACATCAGACTCGAGTTTGGCTCTCATTAAAGCTCATTAGTGGTTCATGCCTACCATCGCTCCTGGGCTGCAAAACTGGAAGTTATTTTACCATGGCCATACTGGCTTCTGTCCAGGTCAATCAGAATAACTGAGTTAAATGTGTCTGATGGTCAGCTAATGAAAACCAAACTGACCTCTAATACCTTCTAAATGTTAGGTTAACCAGAGGGTCTAAGGTTTTCGAGTCAAAAAAGTGTTACAAAAGCATTCAGTTAGGGATGGGATTTGTTTATTTCTGCACAAATTGAGAGAAAAGACTTTCATATCATCTAGGAAGTTCCTATGAAAATTCCACTTTTGCAATTGTTCTGTTAGTGATCGCCTATTGATCTCCTATTGCTGCGAACAAAGATTAATTTCGTCGGTCAGAGGAACTGAAAGCAACGGAGGTCATTTTAATGTGGCCTCGTGGAGGGTGACCAGCGGTAATGGATACGTTAACTCATATTCAGCTAAACCAATCGCGTCATGTTATTGTTAAGCGAACTCCCTATATAATAGATCACATGTGAGCCCATGCTACTGATTTGCTTCCCTACTCCTTTGGATTTCATAGTTTGTAGAATCCTTCTGTATTATTATTGCAACCTTTTATGTGAATCCCTGTGTGGTTTCACTAAATTTGCTTTCTGCCATCTTGTTCTTGGTCAGACGGTCCTCTAAACTAGCAGTCATGACCGCAACTTCTTAGTTGAATGTCAGGTGGTTGGAGAATGTGAAAGAGCCCGATCAAACTAGGCCCAAACTTAGCTCGATTTGGTAACGTTGCCAATGAACTCATTCGCACAGACACTTTATCGCAGTTTATCACAAAAACAGTCCCATCAGGTCGGTTGTCGTCCAGGTAGCTACTTCCAAACCCAATAATTTCAGAACCTAAAAATTAAATTTTAGAAGCCTTCAAAATTTCTACTTTAGAAGACACGGTTACTGAAGACTCCAACCAAAGAGGCTTAGGGTTACTACTGTTTAAAAGTAGGAACAATGATTAGAGAAGGAATTAGCCATAATATCTGACAGACACGTGGGGAGAAGATTTCGCATTTTCCATAAGTTGTAACACTGATTCGCCTTTTGTGCTGATCAAACAGAGCAGTGGAATAAACCGGCTTTTGCTAAGTAAATCTTGGATTAATCTTATCATAGGGAATCAAAATGGGAAAACAAATTATCATAGTTGGTTTGTGCTTGCGTCAATTGGCCTGGGTTACAAAAATGTCCGAAAACCGTTCCGCGTGATCTCAGTCAGCTGACTAAAGATAGCACTAAAAGGTGAATGCCTGTGATGCCTGGGTTCAAACCCTTGTCGCCTGTGAACAATTCCTGATCCAAATATCAAATATTGCCCACTTGTGGGCAAGCATTTAGCTTTTCGTTCTTCTTATAGTTCGCTGTTTTCCCCGATTTAAATTCATGTCTTGGGCGATCAAGCAATTGTACTTCATTCTTCATCTTATTAGAAGTAGTTTGTGTCATCAAGAGAGATTGTAAAATAAACACTTACAAGTTAAAACTTTTCGTCTGTTTTGAATCTTTACATTTCTCTCAAAACAATCCTATTTTTCCTAATTGTATTATTTCGTTCTCTACATACCTCAAGTCCAGATCACGGTACCATCGATATAATTATTGATTGAAACTTTGTGATTTATCTTTATCAAGCTGATGCCTTTAAACCTCATCCACACTTCACAATGTATTTCAGAGGAATCTCATTTTGTTCCCATTGGAATGTCATACGAATCCATTTGCACTAGTTTCATTAATGTTGTATGCTTGTCAACTTAACACTGTCACGGGATTTTTCCAAATGAGAATTTGATTAGCCCTTTATTTACTTTGGCACATCATCAAAAACATTGCAAAACCGTTGGTTTGAGATATTCAACTGTTTTTCGATATGTATCAACGCGTCAGTCGGATTCAGCACAACCCACATCCTTTAGGATATGCATAGGCTTTGCCAACTAAATCATTCCGTACTATCCAACTCCGACCAGTCTAAATGAAGGGTTTCAATTCAGCAACAAGCCTACTCGTTGCTATTGGATATAGACCGAGTGATAGAGTTTCACTGGCTACTAGAACATGGAAGACAATAATTCATCATTATCTATCTTATTCGCTTTTTATGAAGTGGTAGACGTTACTTAAGGACCGCTGGTTTGGAATCAAAAGTGGTTGACTCAAAAATCATGGAGTTGTAGACATTCCAGGTTGAAAAATCCACACTGGTCACGCTTGCATTTATCAATAGGCAAACATTATTCCCGTCCTGTGCTGGCAATTTTTGTCAGAAAAATGGACTTGTCGTTTACGTTGGCTTAACCAATTTCCAGGATGAGGGACGCGGTCGCAGCACTGGCTACTGGTAGAAGCAGAGAACAGAAAAAGTCGACTACTTTACTAGGCTGAATGGTCTGGGGGTTAATCTGTTTTCACAACGGTATGCACTATAGAACTAATACATTTTTTGCTGTATCGTTAATCTTTTTCACTGAAAATCAACAAAATTGCAAGCAAAGGTGTAAAAGTGATGAAAATTAAAGGTTCTTTCGAAACTTCCTTTGATTCCCTACTGGATAGAATCCGTTAATCGAGATATTTTTCCATCTATGCAATTCTTCAACTTACTATCATGCAGCAATCGTTCACCGTATCTCGCTGTCTTTTACCTTTTTGGAATAGATGATGTCGTCAGGCAGCAATAAGAAATAAAGCAAGTTAGTTCAAGTTCAGCAATTGTAAAGTCCGAAAATGCAGCTGGATAATGAAGTTGTTAATTCGCATATCTTGGTAATTAGGCACATGGAAGATCCCCTCCGGTTACCAATACATACTGATTTGTTCTCGCATATGAACTCGAAATATAAATTTTATGAATCAAGCTGGCTGAAAATTGAGTAAAACGTAAACAGAATAGATCTAAATGTGTTCCGATGCATCACACAAGGAGTGGAAGAATTTGCATATATTTTATTTCATTAATTTGATCTGGTTTCCCAACTACCTATTTGGCACCTCTTCCCCGTGACTAGTTCACCAAATGAGCGATGATATGCATTTTTTCTGCAAATGGTAAATATCTCTATGTCACTTCGTTCGCGTCGTCTTTATCTTGGAATTATTCCAATGTACAATCTTCTTAGTCTAATCATGCAAAAATGATGGGTAAAATTGCCCGTATATTAGGATTCGTATCAATCAGAGCCATATTTCAGTTGGCAACCCAGTAAACTTATCTTATTTTTTGACGTTTGAAGGTGAACGGAATAAAACCTAACCATTTATTCTGTAAAATAGCCCATTTGTTGCATTAAAATAGTGAACAGACAACAGCAGGATGTATGTTGTGCATCCAGTGGATTCTGTGGTAGCCAACTAATTTGCATCAATGCCAATTTTCACTGGACATTTGCCAATAACTTTGCACTACATAAAACGTTAAATTTTACCCCTGCCTTGCACACTTTTACAAACAATCAATTCCAAATCACACGCAGTTTCTATTCTCGTTACCAACGGCCAACTGAATACTGATTTCGGTATCCACCACCAGGAAATAATTCCAGATGTGCCAATGCCCAATTCGTACGCCTTTTTCTGCAAGTCTACCTTGACCCTATCTGATACGCTGCGTTGTCAACCCAGCGAATTCCGCGTAGCGGAAAAACCAATCGACTTCGAATGCATTATTTGAAATAACATTTACAACGGTTTACCACATCCCCGCAAATTCAGAACACAGTACCCAATGCATACTTGTACCACGAAATAACAACACGCTGATCATTTCGGGCCAGCAGCTTACGTCGGATTGTTTAACTTCGTAATAACAAATTTGAAACGCCAGGAGGCAAACATTTTGTGAAAAACAAATATATGCAGTATCAAAGCACCAATTCTGAAGCTGAAAGATGAATGCAGTAGAAGAAAGCAGGTTGTGTTCGGTTGAAAGTAAAACGATACCGCTTTTCGCAACAGGCAAATTATTGGCATGAATGAAATAGAAACAACGAAAAAATCTGATTGCTGTTCATCACACGATAGAAACAAACTCGGCTTACTGGATGTATGTGTGGTTATATGTTACCTGACAAGTTGCGACATGAAATGAACCACCCAGTTTGACATGCTGGGTTTTTAAAAATGATAGACCATTAAACTATTGAAACTATTGAGTGACTTAATTGTTCCAGTGCCCAACCATGCAGGGTGGTGCTTACGGATGCGTTCAGACAAGCGCCTGTTCGTGTGGCCGATGTACATTATCCCACATGAACATGCGAATAAATAAACACGAAACAAGGCTGCAGAATCAGGAACTTTGTCTTTCAACCGTAGTGACACAGCGGGGCGGGATTTGAACGAGATTCGAAAATTGGCTGTGTAAAATATCTTATTGATAGTGCCATCTCTGCTAGCCTGTCACCGTTGAATGGCAGAGATATGTATACTGGTTTTCTCTCCACCGTCGGCCTCCTAGGAACTTCCTTTTCTGTCTCCATTTGGGACGAACATTTGTGACATCAACTTACGTGCTCGACCGATTGAATGAAGAAGAAAAATAATCTTTCGAGGAATACGTTCAATCCATTGTGCAGAAACAGGTGAACCAGAAGCGCCAAATGTTGATGAAACAATTGGAAGGATCAAAACCATCGAGTGAGTTTCCACAGAACCCTGATCGATTTGCTCATAGTTTGTCAAACTTCAAGTTGGACAAGACGTTGTTAGAAGTTTCATCCATGAGGTGCAAATTTTTTGCCCAAATAGCCAAAATGTACCAATGGACTCAGAAGTTGGATTCGAGAATCTTTTCTCTCAATTGTCGAGTTTATCCCCGTCATCACAAATGGAAATGCAAGCGTTTAAA
>LUCM01000494.1:59805-78465 GCA_008360955.1 Fasciolopsis buskii | reverse complement strand
TTTAAACGCTTGCATTTCCATTTGTGATGACGGGGATAAACTCGACAATTGAGAGAAAAGATTCTCGAATCCAACTTCTGAGTCCATTGGTACATTTTGGCTATTTGGGCAAAAAATTTGCACCTCATGGATGAAACTTCTAACAACGTCTTGTCCAACTTGAAGTTTGACAAACTATGAGCAAATCGATCAGGGTTCTGTGGAAACTCACTCGATGGTTTTGATCCTTCCAATTGTTTCATCAACACTTGGCGCTTCTTGTTCACCTGTTTCTGTACAATGGATTGAACGTATTCCTCGAAAGATTATTTTTCTTCTTCATTCAATCGGTCGAGCACGTAAGTTGATGTCACAAATGTTCGTCCCAAATGGAGACAGAAAAGGAAGTTCCTAGGAGGCCGACGGTGGAGAGAAAACCAGTATACATATCTCTGCCATTCAACGGTGACAGGCTAGCAGAGATGGCACTATCAATAAGATATTTTACACAGCCAATTTTCGAATCTCGTTCAAATCCCGCCCCGCTGTGTCACTACGGTTGAAAGACAAAGTTCCTGATTCTGCAGCCTTGTTTCGTGTTTATTTATTCGCATGTTCATGTGGGATAATGTACATCGGCCACACGAACAGGCGCTTGTCTGAACGCATCCGTAAGCACCACCCTGCATGGTTGGGCACCGGAACAATGAAGTCGCTTAATAGCGCAATCGTTTCACATCTAATACAGAGTGACCACGCCGTGAATGTGACGCATGCTTTCCGGACCCTGTATAAGCTCAGTGGTCAACAATCTAGGTTGGCAAAGTGTCGCTTCTTGAGCACTGTGGAAGCTGACACGATCCGTCTACACAATCCTCCATTGTGATCTCAGAAGCAATTTGTGGTTTCGCTTCAACTCCCCTGGCCCTGCATAGACAACAAAACAATTAACACAACACTTTCATCTGTATTCGGGTTATCTATGTAACACCACAAATCCCTTTCCCATCTATATTTTTATCTGACTAATCCAATCCTTCCTAAAGTGAATTTTTCCAAATATATAGTGATTTAGCGGCATGAGTACGAATCACTGAAAAAGAGTTTGTTCACCAACTTGTATTTTCTCAATGTGCTCATTGGGAATTTTCAAGGAACTGTTAGAACTCTACTCGGCAGGACGACAAACCTCCAATTTCGTTACGTCTCTGGTGCATAAATTCATCCGATTTTGCTTTCCTTGTGCTTCTGTACAAAATGTTCTCATTTTCTTGCAGCTTTAATCTTTTTAAGGACTAGAATTTCAATCGGTTCGGAGACAAAGGTAGTCCGTTTGTCTGTGAAATCAGTGAAGGTCTTATCACTAAAGTGGACAGATTTACGCATTAGTTTACATCGTAGTTTGATTCTTTTCTTGTTTTTAAAGTTCATACTGGTAATTCGCATTCACTTCTATTTATAAAACATTTTGGGTTGAAATTAACATCACAGAACGGATGTTGAAGGTAATATCCTTAGAATGTATAATTTGGGGGATTTTTTTTCTTCAGTTGCGTAAATCGGCATGAGATACATCTGCATTACTCGACAGTTTTATACTTCATTCCAATTATTTTTAACAGCATATAGTATTCTTCCTTTTTTTCGGAAACGCATCAAAACTTTTCGGATCTGGGTCAAAAATATTTGGAAGCTAACGAAAAATACTTCCGATCCGCATGGTCTGCAAGCAAAGTTGTACTCTACAAATTGTTTTCTGATGTATAGGAAACCCGTGCAACTGAGGGCACGTATGCGATTATGTGCTCATTCCAGGTGATTCGCTCCCATGACCTATGTTAATGAAATCCCAATGAGTCATCCCCTAACCTATTTCTAGTATCTTCGACTTAATTCCGATCTGCTGCAGAAAATGAAATTGTAAGAGGGAGTTTCTTTCTCCTACAAAGTTTATATATATATATATATAACCATTCATTGCAACCAGTGTGTAGGACTGATGTTAATGATTTGACTGCCTGACCGTTAGCTTAAATCCTTTAAACTCGATTCTCAGGACAGTCGGTTAAAATTTTTTCCGGAAACATTGTGCCCGGGTTTTACTGTCATCACAGATCATTAAAGGTGTAAGTCCATCATCGTACCCATGAATTAAACCCGGACGTTACGCTTGGAGGGCATGTGCATGCTCGCACTCTACCACCTGGCTCCAGTGAGGGGTGACTAGATTCACCGAATCAAGTTCGCTCACATGTCATCTTCAATGAAAATAGCGTCCGACAGCTTCAAAGAGGTGAACGGAAACCTGGATTTTGAAGAAGGTACGGCGTACCGAGATTAAACCAAACGGAGGTTTTGCTAATTACCGATTCTGCCAGAATAACCGGATTCGCATGAACAGATTGCAGTGCATAACAGCAATTTAGAGGTGACCATACAATAATCGTGTCAAATGAAAGTTGAGCTCTCTTCCAAAGTCCGGAGCCATTTTCAATCTAAAATAGGTAATTTAGAAAGAAAACCACTGAGGTACTTTATGAAGGAATCATGAAAAACAACGTGTTCACAGGAAAAAGGTAAAACTGTTCTTCTTAAACGAAACAGCCCAGTGTTCATGTGTATGACCGGATAATCTGAAGGATACGCACAACCCATATTCCAGTCTATCGATGCTCAAAGCAACTATTTCTGATCCCGGATTTATTCACAAACCCAGCACACTGCACACAAAAAGAATTTCCCATAGCTTGTAGAACCAGAGCGTTGATTTCTACAAAACACCTGATTTCACCGGCTGACGTTTTTTTACATATTCACCTACTTCACCAAAAGTTTGAAACTGCGCATGTGCGCATGCCTGTGTGTGTGTGTGTGTGTGTACCTTCACCTCTTCTTCCAAATCGATCAGAATGTAAAAACATACTAGTTCTACTGAGATCATATTTCTTCAGGAACAGTTACGTGTAATAGTCACTGACGCACATAGTCTCAACCTGAAAGGTCCCATCCAGCATATGCACATTGTTAACAGCACGGACCCAACAAATTGTCCATTATACCAATCCCAAGTACGGTAGCATCACAGGAACAGAATTCTGGCCTGTTTGATTCCTTCTTTGAGAACTGCGTTTTAGCATGTCCAGCAAATGAAAATTGTCGATGAGTTTTTTATACGGGCTTCCAAACAAATCCTTGGAATGCAATTCCATTCCCGAATGGCAAGACTGATACAAACTGGTACTTTGACCACCTAACAACAGAAACCGATAATCAAAGGACGAACAAAGTAACGGCATACACAGAGCCGCCAAAGCTGATAATTATCTTATTAGAACGACATTAACATACAGGATAGAGATTATGCTAGTTGCAAAGATTCCTAAACTGTCATATGCGATTCACACTGTACAATGAAGGTTTCAAATTGTAAACAAATATTGTGGTCAATTATGTCATTGGTCACGACAGGGGACAGTCGGGATTCGTCGGCAGAGATGTGACTGAAAAATATCCGCAAAATACCTCAATTCTGAGTTCACAAAATTATTTTAAAATGACGTTATACAACGCATAGCTGGGCACCCAGTATCCCAGATTATTTTATCTCGAACGGACTAGGAGAGTAACTGTTATCGCATTCGAAAGTGAAACAATATAAACAGAGCGTATTTGCTACCGGACCACTTATTTTTATCACTCTTGATGACCTGTGGTAGCTATCTTATTAACTTTCGTAGGCAGCTAGAAAATTTCTGATATTTTTTTATCACAGAAGGAAGTTCGGCGATATTCAAGTTCTCCATGCAGCTTAACAACCCAATACTTCATTTAAAAATTGCCGACTTAATACATATTGTCCGGATTGCTCAAACGAAGCTTTTAAACGAGAATGTCGGTCGAATAGAAGTCCAAATGTGTAAGTCAAAAATCATTATCGTCAGGCTAAACAGGTAGCGTTACATGGTTTCATAATCTTAGATACCATTGGACGATTTATTGCTAGTCCATGAATGCCACAGACAGGTGTTTACAATAGTCGGTTTATGTGGTAGAAGAAATACCTGCGGAAACTATTTTAAACCGGAAGTTTTACGAACTACATATGCAGCTTAGCAACCTGATCGAGATGGGTATTAGGTTAAATTAAAAATGAATCCAAAGGAATGGTCGATAATACGCAAAACGATTTGCAACTGTGCAAGGCTAGCAGCAGATAAATGGTTTGCCATGCGAATTTAGGTCTCATAATCAACTGAAAGCCAGTCGCAACCCCTACGCGTTTTGTTATTAGACTCAGAATGGGACGTCCAGAATCCACGTCTCAGTTTGAGAGTAATGAATACACATACCTGATGATTCTTAATATTGCTGGGGAAACGAACGTTTGGTATTTTAATAGTTTTTTATTACGAGTTAGGCTTTCATTTAGGTTGGTGAATCATATATATATTGAAACCTTTTTACGCAGTACAGCCATTGAATATTAAAAATAGAAATTATTCAGTTTCAATTTCTCTATTTTCGGAGGCCCGCTGAAGAACACTGGAACATATGGATGGTATCTGACACAAAATCCCCCCTCGCTAAGCTTTTTTCACTCAATTCATGAACGTCAAAACTGTGATTTTTACTTTGATGGAGCCGAGCACCATTTAGCCATGATACATTGTGATACATGGACTGTTGCCTGAATCAAGTTAGTTAAATCAGCCCCTATAAGCCACTTCGTCCAAGTCAGTTCATTGGCTTCATTGGCTTCATTGGCTTTTTCACTTAATTTCCAACCTCCCAAGTAAAAAGCTCCAGAACACTTTGATATCATTAGCACTGTTTTAACGGATTTTCATTGGTTTCCATCACTAGTCAAAAATGTGCTCACGACTTCATTCAGTATCGACCTGGAGTAAACAATACACTTTTGCGGCGTTTTATTCAAACTCTGGAAGGCTTAACTGCATGAGTAACAGAAAACTTTCCACTAAGAAGAAATAACAATAAGCAACAGGGATGAATACATTTAGTAAAAATCGTCTAAACAAATAAGGCCAATCTTTGCCCTTTCAGGTAAATGAATTTAACAAACCTGTAGACACACCAATTCCCCCAGCAAGCTTAGTGGCGTCTTCATAAACATCTCACATTCCCATTATTCGCAAAATTTACGCATGCGCTTCTTCCAAACCAATCCAAATCAATCGCAAAATCTCGTTTTGTTATTAAAATGGAGGTAAACTGGTCACGCCCTTCAGTAACCATCACAAACAGCACCCGCATTTTCATCACGACTACTTAGTACCATGTCTGTGAATCCCTGAAGCAAACGGTACAAAAACTTATTAAAAGATATTCAATCCATATTTGATAATAAGGAAAAACAAATCCACGGAAATTCCTAGAGTTGATTAACCATATCGATTGTTGCGCGGTAACCACGTGTTTTTTTAAATAAAAATATTATCCCCCAGTATATGACAAAATACCTCAAAGTTATTATGTGAGACTTTGGCGTAAGGAACTTCCTCCGCCTCCGGGTGGAAATTACGGGGAAAACTGGCAGTCCAGGTCATATTTGCTCCAATGCAATTGATTTTCTCGCGCACAGGAATGATCGAAAACCTCTGTTATCTTTTTCTTTGCAATTTCAGAACGGTTTTACCTTTGTTCTTTTGTTCATTAGTGGAGAATGTACGAAGTACAAAATCAAACAAAATGATAGAATTATAATCTATCAACCGCTTCGTCCTATGAGATGCAAATCAAAGGTCAGAGTGGAGAAGAACATTCCTGACAGAACTGAACAATCCCTGAGTTAATGCTCACGGCCGAGTTGAACAAGCCATGCCCAATCATGAATTGAACATGCATTGCGCGCTTTAAAGACCGTATATAATTTCGCGCGAAATCGCCATGCAAGACTGAAGCAGTCGAGGACATAACGACAGATGGTTTTGTCCTCGATATGTAACAAGTACGCGGTTTGATAATTCATGTTCATTAACACGTATCGGAATTATTTTCCGGAAAAGTACTGCGATACATTCAAGCGAAGGTACTGAGGAACAGTTTCTGTCTGTGAGTTATTTCAAGCTACTAAAAGCTCATTAACGATATCAAAGAGTAGTCAAAGTATACTGCAAGTCAGCTAGTCAGTCATTCAACAGACAGACAGACAGACAGACAAATTAGTAGGGAGATAAGTGTGAAGAGAAATTTTGATGTTGGCGTCCATTTACTAAACAGTGAGCTCATTTTAGTGTAAGGCGATTGCTTCAGTAGTCAACCTGACTGTTCTTGGGCGCTCATTTTAATTAATCAATGCACTTTCCGTTCTCGATGAATATCATAATCGCGGTAAGTAGAGAGTTACCGAATGAATCGCTATGTCAGTTCTGCCTCCAAGTAACCAAACTAGTTGGTGGTACCTTATCCTTTGAGATAAGTGTTGTGTTATTCAACGGATCACGGACACTTCAGCAAAGAAGATCCCATACACTTTTGTCAATGAAAACAAGACTTTACTGATAGTTATTCGGGTTGTACTTGTACAAGGATTTTCGAACAGATGAGTACTGCTTGGACACACGTGAAAGGTGGCAATCATTACAAAACCAGTCTTGTTTCCAGGGTGTTCTACTATTAATTCGGATGCTACCTATAGCGTGTAATATACATATATACATATATATATATGTAATGTTTGTACATATAGATAATAACGATAGTAAAATATCCGCGTCATGAATTGTTGTCGGATTAAATCATCAACCGTTCCGTTCGTAATTGCCGACCCAATCAAACAGCCAGTCGCAACAAAGAGGAAACCATATTCTGGTCTTAGAAATAATAAAGCGGATTGTCATATACGATTTTATTAGACAAAATATCCATGGATAAAATAACCTTGAGTTTATGACTTTTCACCTCGCTTCAGCCTCGTGAGTCAATTCGCATGGTCTTCAGAAATTTTTCCATTGTCCATCGAATGAAGACTAGAGTCGACAGGCTGGAAATTATTTTGTAGGTACAAAATTTGTGATGCTAATGACGTTCATACTGACATCGTGAAATACAGTGCACCAACTGGAGACTTTGCAACTGCATCCGTGGAAATGTGTATTTGGTAAGCACGATGTTTTGGTGACAATCACAGTGAGCAGATGTCACAAAGACCAAATGTTCTCAAGGCAGTTGTCAATCATAGCAGTTGATTCACTTCGTAATGCATTGGGCATAAGAAGTCAGACTGAAATTCGCAGTGGGAACCTTCAACGATGTTTTACGCTACTTGGTTAATGATTTGTGCGACAGTGTAAAATCATGCAAGTTGTTTTTTGTCGAAACCTATTGTCGTGTACCGGCTGCTGCCTGCCAGTGGCAGGGTTGGTTGAAGCAACAGCTACCTTCAAATCCGGAACAATGTTTATTGTCTTTGACTACTAACAAGTAAGAATATTTTATGCTTAAATTTGTCGAGGTGCCTGCGAACCTCTTCGCCTCACTCGGTGTCCATCAGGTACACGGCGAACGAAACTGCAGAATACCGACCCCATAATATTTGGTTGTTTTAGACAATTCGTCCAATGCAGTATTTAGAGTTCCTGGGATTATGGCTAGAATATCGATGTTTATGACGTCCCACGTTTGCCTAGATCCCTTAAACTCGCAAGTGTTTAATTTTTTTTGAACTTTTCAACTACTGAATTTGGTCACGCTAGTGAATAAGCAGACTTCCAATAGGCTTGTAAGCCTTTCACCAATGAGAAAATGGTTTTATCCAAACCGGGCAGTATGGTCAAAAATTGTTTGGTTTCCAATTAATTTATGCAGATCCTAAACACCCGAATAAGTTTCCTCCAATCTGCTAAAGACTATTTAAAATTCACATTTCCTTTGACTGTTTGGCCGCGACCATCTTGTCGTTCTGCCATGCTGATATGCCACAAGCAACCTTGGTGCTTTTCAGTCCACTAAGTTTCTTTTACCCTGTTTGGTAATGTTGATCGCTGGGCCAATAAATGAGTGCACAATGGACAAAGTATCTAATGAATCATCGAATTCCTTCAAAATCAAGAATCTGTTTCACTAATTTGTTTCCCTTTCCAATGCAACTTGCCGGTCGGTAAGACTCTTTCCGTGCTGATTAGATTTCCTACTGTATCAAACATTATTTGCTTTAATAAATTCCATCGGATTAGTGCGCTCGAGTGATCAGAGGTAAGGCTTTCTGGTGCCACCGATGATAAAATTGCTGAAATTGTTTTTTTTTCACTGATAACGCACGAATAACATTCCGCCTGGACATATCAAAGTGGTTAACCCGCTATGTTCTAATGCGAAATCTTTTAATTCAATTCGGCGGCCGTGTAATGACAGCATCCTATTCCAAATTCTCTGGTGTCATCAAGTAAACTCTAGTGCATCGCACAGGCAATCAGTGCTCGGTGTAGTGCAAACGAGAAAACGTGTGCGTGTAAGATGGGACACATTTTTAGCCCAATGAAAATGGGAACTCAGCTGACTGATAATTCCGACTAATTAACGTATAGTTTCAAAGTGCAGAAAACAGGGTGTATGGTGGATCGCTTCTTGGTATGACTTCAGGCAATGAAAACTGAGATTGACATTGGTACATTAAGTGGTTATAATGTACTCATCCAAAATATTCCCTTGCTGGGCTGTTTCTATGAATAAAACAACGCCCATCTTCGGGTCACCCGACCCATCCTTTATGAAGGTCTGTTTCTTATGAGTCAGCTCTACTTAGAAATATACTCTAGTTTCAGACAGGTGGCAAGCATCATTTGCAGTCTCGAGTCCGACGACATTGAAACCACTTGATGAGGCGCAATGAAATAATTTCATTAGCTTTCATAAAACATGAGCAACGCAACCATCCGTTTTGTTCTGTGTGACAAGTTAACGACAAACCTTTGTTCGGATTGCCTATCCGTCGTATTTATGGCATTCCTCTCACGTATATTGAAACAGTTTACAATTGTTGGTTCTGGTCAGCTGTAAGCAACCGAAAAATAGTGACGTTCCTATTCCCCTCACGCGAGTGAAGAATTTTTACGATGGAAAGTACATGACCTGACAAGGAGATCGGCATGCCACCGGCCTCCCTTTAGTCACAAATGGCTGAAACAAAACAGCTGCTTGCTGGATGAACAACAGGAATATTCTGAAACAACACAAAACGGGTAATCGTCCTATGCGTCTTCTTTTGCCCACTCCCCACCTGGCTAGTTGATTTGGACGAAGGGGCCTTACCCAGTATCAGCGTAATTACGTCAGCCAGGATGGAAACAACTGAACCGGAAGTATTATCCGCCGTGCTTTTATAACACTAATGACAGGGTAACAATAAATCAGCTGACACTGTCGCACAATAAATACCTGCAGTTGGATTAAGCATACGATCCCCTCACTTCCAACTTTATTTAGCCTGCCATTTTGAAGAAAAATTCTTGAGTAGAAGGCGAGAAACGTAAGTAGCTTGGAGTGGCTAAAGCAGTTGGCGGGAATTTCGAAGAGGAATTTAAAACACGAAGTCTTGGGAGTTAACGGGAAATACAATAAAGCTGGGTTTGCACACTGTCCGCCAGATAGCTAATTTGTATCCCAGAGGTCACAAAACTTCATCAGAGAATATTTCCGCTTTGACATGCCTAACCATATTTCCACTTGATACAGACTACTTTTGCACAAGTAAAACTCACAACGGCCAATCCCACTCCTAAACATGCAGTTCCCACGGTCTAACGGCACGTTGTTTATCCCATCATTTGAGCTCACTTAATGCCTATGGTTGTGAATGTCGTTTGTCGCACAATCGGAATGCGGCGAATGGGGATGTGAAGCTGTGGAACTACCAATTATCACATGCCTGGATATTCCGCATTGAAAATGGGCAGTTGGATTGATTGGCGCGGAAGTGCAACGTGACTATGGACATCGGCCAGTTTGCGGGAGACAGTCTAAAGGTGGTGGTAAAACTGTCTTACACCAGTTTGGGGCCGTCGAGTGCCATCGATTCAGCGGCTGCGTTCCAGTTTATAATATTTCCACTCGTAACGTTACGCACAACCAACCAGGGTGGATTTTGTTCAGGAGGGTGTATTCATGAACCCGTAGACTGATCGTTGGTAAAATTTATTTTTCGAATGGACTATGAGACTGCGCATTTAGGAAGACAGTAAGATGAAATTACTCGTTTGGACCATTGCATTCCAACGTAAATTGTCCCAGAAAGAAAGTGGTTCATATGAAACAACACTAGTGTTTTGTGGGAGTAAAAGAAACTAACGCGAAATTCCTGTCAGATGATTGACTGCGAGCATAACTCCATGAGTGAGTGCTGTTAAATCTTCCAAAGGTGGTAGATCATAAACTACTTAGAATACGCTGAAAAACGGAAGAATTATTCTATTCATAACGGAACATTCTGGCTTACCATAAAAAGTTTACAACTGAACAAAGCTTTGGCTGATTCTGGAAAGAGGGCGGTTTTTGGCGGTTAGTGTAGCCATCTGGGGCTTGTCCATTCCGAGAAGGAGAAAATCTACACTGAAGATTCTGAACAACTTTCTATTCTAACAAATCACCAACACTAATAATTCTACCAGAAAGTGAAATCGTTAAAGTTCATCATTGATTTTCTAAAACATAGGATGATAAGAGAAAGGGCCCACACTTAAAATGGATTGCTTGTGTAAGGTGAACCCGTTAACAGGTGGTGAATTCGATTAAGTACTTTACGGCACTTTATGGGTGACAAAGATAGAAATAAGTTGGCTTATGACGTAACTAGTGTTCCCACTGGCTGAGATGTGATGATCGGTTAATGGTTAAATTTTCTACTCTGTGGTGAGAAAGTTAAGTAAACGCATTCACCGAAGATTGATGCACCAGTTGTGATCATCCAGTGGGAACAATTCCGAAAGATTGCCTGACCGTTCCCAATGAAGTGAACAGAATCTTTTGGTACTTTGCTGGACATGACAATCATGGAACAGAAGCTCAGAACAGCTTTACTTCGACCTGGAATTTGTTTGCCTAACTCTTTAAAAATGATCATATACTTGAGGAGTAATTCATTTCTGGCCGAACAGTACCCTTATTTCTTCCAAGTAGGCATTAAAAGCGCCATTTTCTATCAGCGCCTGCTTAATTTCCTTATGCTAATTAATCCTTTCTTTTATCTCTCGTGTAACAAGGATGATCTTTTCCAAAGCAATTCACAGTAAGTTCACTTGTTACGCTTCTACTAACCAGTTCCGAGTTGCTTACCATGTCTTGGGATTAGTAATAGTAATAGTGTAATAGGGTATTTCATATTCTTGCGCAGATTATTCTAAAATCTTCGGATGTTTTTGCGAATAACAAAGAAAGTGGCACAAAAGAGTACGTGGAAAAAAGTGTTGCTCGAAAGAGCGTTTTTCACGTTGTCCCCGGTTGCCACTTGATGTCACATGGCATATGCACGCAGAACAATGTCCAGTTTTGCCTCGACGCTCAACGCACTGTTTAATGTTTAGGAAGCACTTTGGCCATCTCCCACTTTACTCTCTTGTTGAGACTTACCAGCGATTCATCACCACTATAGACTGAGCCTCGGGGTTCAGTGTACCGTGGATGAGCACAGCTGGTGAGTCCTAAACTCATCCACGAGCCTTCTAGAAACGCACTGATTGCCTACTGAGTATTCTATTACCTTGGTTTTCGCCAACTTTAGTACGACTTGCAATGATGATAAAATTTCTTCTTATCTAGATATAAAATTTATCGTTTTTCTGAATTCTGTCCCTCCTAAACCGACTAACTCTTCTAGTTCAACAGAACCGACTACATCTGCCCTTGCCCGATGAATAGGCAGATGACAAGGTACATGAGAAGAATGCAGGAACAAAATAATTAGCAAGATTGCCCTTGTCATACCTTCGGTTTGAAATTCAGGTGATCCCGTCTCCTTAAGCGTTTGATTTCTATGCTAACTTTGGCTGCATTCGTTCCTATGATTAATATTACGAGAATCGCAGTTAGATGAAACATGAATAATTTCGTATCGAGAGAACATTTAATGGTATGCAAAGAAATGCCTCGAATTTCCGTCAGTCGTAACTGGAACCATTCGTGACACGCTGTCCATCAGTCAGCCGAGGAACATTACAGACATCCTGTCCTAGGCTTTTTCTGGGAAACTTCACAAAGAGAATGTTCGGGAAACTTCTAATAAGCGTTTTATTTTTAAATTAATTGCACATAATTCGAAATGGATTTGAACCCGGCTGCTATGGAAGAGAGGATACCTTGCAAGTATTCCTGTGTCAATTCATAACTGACTGAACATCCCCTGTTATCTTGGAAGACCAGTGACTTCACTCGGCATTTCTTACAAATTACCTCTTTTCCATTCTTGAAATCTTTGTTCACCACTCACTCTTCTTAGAATGCAGGCAATCCCTGCAGTATTCTTAGCCTTGAGCACATCTTTTCACCTTTCTTCTGGAGATCATCGGCACTTCGTCAATAAAACGCGTAAATATCTCTGCCTTCTACGTTTCAATAGCCTTCCAATTATCTTGATCATTTCTGAGCGATGATGATTTTCTTATTGCCACGGGATTAGATTGTCCTTCATCCATAGGTACGTGAAGGTGCAACAAGTTGGAAGCCAGGCATTACACTTGCCCAACAAAGCCAGCGTGTGGTCGTGACAGCTGTCAGCGACCCATCAAGGGGACAAATTCAACCCATCCAGGCGAGCTGGCCCATCCTTGTGTGACACGCAAAGCAGATCACCCAAATCATATGATAAAAGGATCGATAACTGGATGCGAGTGTATGCACCAAAACCGATTGGACTACAGTGATTTCATTAACACCATCGTTACTTTGGAGCTGTTTAGTAATTAGGCCCGCTAGTAACCTTATTCTAGGAACTAAGAAACACGAGTCAGACTAAGGGCGATAATTTGGATGATCACGGTACCATACCAGAAACTGGCTAGGTCGCAGGCAGAGCTAATCAGCCCGATCCGATCGAAATGAATCGCGCATGGTCTCCCTGGTACGTTTGTTTTTATTGTCAAGTTCAAACAATCGGGTCACTAATATTCCATTGGAAAAGATGGTCGATCTCATTTGTGCCTACTCCAACCTAGGTGACCTTCCTCCTTATATACTGAGAACTCTGTCATTTTTGTGTACACAAAAGTTAGCTCCAACTTGACGGTCAGCTATACAGGCAGATTGTAATCGCTTTAACTGTGAACCCCCTAGTACCTATTCTATCAGATACCTTCACAATTCACCGAAAAATAACAAAATTGAAGAAATACAAACAGTGCATCTGCTTGTAAAATATATTTAGTTGACGTGTGTTTTAGTCATCACGAATGTTGAATAGGTTTTAAAGAAACTAAACAATAGACATAAGGATATACGAGCTGTAACGTAAGTGAAATCCAATAACGAATTTTAGATTACTGACTTAGAACTGAAACGATGCTGCTGAGATGAGTTTATCACAAATTCACACAGACCGGACGATAGTTGAGGACAGTCTGGTACAAAATCAGTTTCGAGAAGCTGAAAAATATGATCGGAAGTTACTTTAGAAAGCAACCTGCCTAGATTTGTTTTCGACTGATATTAAAGTAACCATTTAAAAATATTCACGCCATAAAATGGAGTTTGGAAAACTGCTCAGAGAAGTAAATTTTAGTTGCAACTTCCAATGGGAACAATGAAGTCGTGGTTTTTTGAAAAACCTCAGCATACTCACCATACTCACCAAGCTGCATCACTAAATACCTTTCACAACACAGCAGGCCTTTCCAGGAAAACCTAGACAAGCGGGGTACTCCCGTGACCTCCAGTTGCGTCTATCTCTTTACCCGTAATGGTGGTAGCTGGTGAACTGAAATAACCTAGAGGAGGTTGTTTACCGGAACTTCAAAACATGCGTGATAGCAGTGGAAAATTGTCATCCAAATCAACCGCCCGGTATCTGCTTGGTTACATTCTATTTGTTAAGCCCACAAGTACCCTCAGTTTCAGTAGTAAACAAATAAACCACAGACTAGTGTTAGTAGCAGATAATATGGTCCAATAATCTACTCATCATACGATATCATCACCCAATTCAACATTAGTGGACCACGGAAGCATCACACAGCTGATTTGTTCTTGCTTTGGAATCATTGGCAGTGCATATCCATCCCTCCTGAACTGGGACGCGAATGTGGGACAAACGATAGTGAGTCTAACCTCTTATTAAACAGGTTACCTGACGGGATTTGCTCATGATACCTAACAAGGATGGAACAGTCATCCATCCATGGCTTCTTAATAACACACTACTTTGAATTGCCGCTGAATCAGCCATTCGAAGGTTAGAGCCAGACCTCCGTTCACTCTCAGTAACCATTAACGCTGCACAAATGTGCTCAGATTTCGGTTGCCATCTCACACACAAACCGCCCAAAGATAAAGAAAGAGCAAGGAATGGTGAAAGGTTATCTGCAAAATAACAAGTTGAGCAACCATTTAGAAGAGAAGAGATCCTGAAAGTGAGAATGTCATTGACTATGGCATCGAGCCAAATCATTTAATGCCTCCAACTACCGCTTCGGAGATCTCGTGGACTCCAACCAGACAGTCTAAATGCACTCATACGAGAGCCCACTGGTTAAAGTTTTCGCACTCCATTTTTGTCATCGATTAACCACCTCAAAACATGTCCCAACCATCAACTGCATCGGAGGACGGCGTACAACAAACAGCCATTCTGTGAACGTGTGCAAAACATGTCCGAACTATCTTAACCTATTCTAATTCAATGCTTGTTATCAAAGTTGCACCCTGCGATCCAGTACCTTACGCCTAACTTCTGAGTCACCCAAAATTTTCCGGCCATATTCTACCAACACTATAAAGAAAGCGGTGTTCAAACACCGCCGTTTTTAGACTGACATTATGATGTCTCACCATTCCATGGTAAGACTGTCTTTAACTTTTGACCTGTTAGTTTTTCTGGCTCATTGGCGAATATCTGGTTGTCCTGTGGTTCACAAAATGTGCCTCCATGGTTGACCGTATGTAGGCAGTCAACCAACCATACAGGATGCAACTGGATTCATCTTATCCTGATTTTTTCCTCCTCTCATGAAAGCGCATAATTCGGGGATAAACACACTTTTCATTCAACCATTACCACTCTGTGATCCACCAGACCGGAAGTGGTCCCAAATGAACTGTGTTCCCACACACTCAACAGTTAATAAAATAAAGAGCCGGAATACTCTATTTTGTGAGATCAATTTGATGCCATGTCTTGGTAGTCATCGACTGAACCTTCTAGCTTTCAATCTACGCGGTAACAGCGCGAGAGCGTGGAACCAGTAACCTACGTTATTACGCCACAAGGCGAACATGCCTGTAATTCACGAAATCCGTGAAAGGCTAATGCAACAGGTTTTGTAATCATCCCACTGTTACCATAAGTGACGTCACATACAAATCAGCCTCCTAAACACAGTAGAAAAGAGTGAATAGACCCAAAACTAAGATTTGCTTATTCCAAACTGTTTCGCTCGGAAATACTATAAATCAAGACACCTGTTTGAAGGGTTGCACTGTTTTATGGACAGCCAGATGTTTTACGAGGTGTTCTCCAATTTGTCGTAAAAACAACCGCTTTTGCTTTTGATTCAGTAAGCAAAAGCTCATTAGGAAACTTGTCGAGTTCTCGAGAAAAGACTATTCGTTGGCAGAAATGTAGTGGACATGTGAATTGAAGCAAACTTTCACCGGCGGTGGTCAAGTGAAATAAACATTTTTCAATCCAAAATAGTTAGAGATTCGAATCCCTGATGCGTCGGCGATAAATTTCACCTAGCTGTTGCCAGGATCTTAACAACACCTGACTTAATGAGGCTTTGTAAGGTTCTACTTTATTCCAAGTTTCGGAGCCATGAATCCGAAAATAGTTCCGCAAGCTTAGTCATGTGAAAAGTTGGTTCGCCGACCAATCTAAACCATTCGAACTATTGCGACATTCGCACAGCTCTTTAGATGGGCATAGTACCAGAGGATAGTTTGTTGTTCTTGAAAGCAATGGAAATGAAACAAATGAAACTTTCTAAAAATTCATTAAAGTGTTTTTCTGAAAGAATGCCAGAAAAAGACCGAAATTCAATCCTTTTTACAATAACAACAAGGGATAACTTAGTATAAATTACATACCCAAACAGTACAACTTCCAATGAGGTGAAATAATTTGTGGAATCTGACTACTCTGAATGTAAATTCACGCCACAAGAAGCTGACTCAGTAGAAAGAATAGAAAGGAAATTTCGACGAAAGCCATCCGTGAAATTTGACGGCAATTTTTATGGGAGAGGTACGATAATCAATTGTATACAGTCTGTTTCAAGTTACAGCATGATCAGAATCAGCTGCCCAAAATGTGAGACAAGAACGTCGTGCAAATAAGAATGTTGTACACTGTTTCAGCTGGATAGAAACGTTTTCTGCAACGTTTTTGTGTCTGAAAATACGAAATATTCTTGTATCAATTTTCAGCAGAATAAAAATTAATAAGGTACACACATTTGTTACCACAAACGATTGCTTTGTGTTTTAAATAACGAGGAGTTCGTTTACCTCCCAGTGATTTGCCAGTTAACTATTTGGGTACCACACCGTTCCAACGAGCACATTCTAGCCTAGCTAGTGCCCCAAACTAACTGCATCATCTTTTGTGTTGCTGCAGATGATCGAGCTATTGGACTCGAAATCAGCACAGCAACACTGTGTATTTCAACGTTCATATTCTCGGGATTCGAGTCTTTTATTGCAATTCAGTCATCTAAATTATGTTATTCGCTAGTATTGGTATAATCAATTTGCAGCGTCAACCAGCAGGCAGAAGCACAGTGACCACTGCCTTTTCCACAGAATTGCACATTGCAGTAGGAAGAATGAATGAATAAATATATTATATATATATATATACATTATATATGTATATATATATACGGTGGACACAGACTGGGGCTAAGGCAATAGGGCAAAAAGAAGACTGTAGCAACCAGCCTATGAAATACAGTCTCGCAAGACAGACGATAGGAAGTGACAACGTAATTTCCACGGTTTAGGGTCAGCTGACAACATTTACTGTCTCCAATCAGCTGGTTGAAGGATCCTTCATAACCCAACCACACTCCCACGTCATCTCTTGACCTCCGACCTTGTCCTTCCACTCAAAAAGAGGAACAAAAAGCAAAGCATAAGGCGGCAGACGTTTGTTTGCCATAAACATGAGGTGTTTCGGCCAGCGAAATCTGTTAACCAAGATACTCCTTGATGGAGTAACCTCAGATCTAGTATTCAGCACTAGATTATCAGCCTCAGCATAGTTTTCATGGTCATTTCATCCAATCCTAGCGATGTTACGCAAACATTGGGGATTGAGACGCGCATCTCTTTAACGGCACATTCTGACACAAAACACGCGTCATTTCATCTTTAGCGAAATTTGGGTCGGCGCCACACATGCTACAGTCGCTCTAGGCTTGAATGTGTGTTTGCTCACCATTATTGCCATCTTCCTATCCTTCATCGCTCCCAAGGTGAATGAAGCGCTCCGAGCCACTGATATCCTGCCTTGGAACAACATTTTATAGTTTGAATGTGCAAAGCAAATGGCTATAGTTCTTTCCAGCCTATCTAGTGCAATTTGCGCATGTTCTGGTGGCTCGAAACAACAGACAATGGTCAGGGAAATCTGTCACACATTGCTAACCATTAGCAAATCTGATACTCACATCCCAGAGTCTTCATTACGTAGCCAATGATGAAATGAAACAAGAATGGTGAAACGGAGCACCCTAACCCAACATTAGCGGTAGTTTCGAATGGATCTTTCGAGAACCGGTGCCAGATGACACAACATTATTGGGGCAAATAATATCGACAACTCTAGGAATTAAACCGATCCCACGGTAATTACCACAATCACTGGATATTTCATTCTTGGAGATGGTCAGTCGTTCCACAACAACGAATTGCGGTCCCCATTCTAAATATCACGGAGGAAGGTGATGATTTTATTTGGCCATCTCCATCTAGTTTCGGGAGATCTAGGGGGATTTTTTCAGAAACGAAAGCTTTCCACGCTTCTGCGGTCGATTGTACGACTTCATATTCGATTCTCTCTAGGGTCACTTGATAACTCTCGGGCATCCGTTGAAGTCGGAATAACCAACCCACCACAGCTAAACTGTTTCTTGAAATATTAATTAAGCCCAACGGTCGAGTGCCACCTGTTTGTGATGAATACGTTTGCGCATATAATTTCACTGACCGAAGTTCATTGTATAACGATTTCGCATGTATGTTTAAACAGTCTGGTGATTATCTGGACCAGCTGATTTCTCCATTTCTTCGGCTTCTGTGACATACCAATTCCTGTGATTCGCCTTAAGACTTTTAACATGACTTCATAAATGTCACCGTATCTTACTCATGTCTTTCCAGTTGGGTAGCTGACACTTTCGCTCTATTAACTCAGACACCATCATAACCGTCATCATCGTTCAGCGTTAAACAGCAAGGCGAGCCTCACTGACCGCTGCCTTTCCCCAGAGTTACACGTTTATATAAAAAGAGTGAATA
>LUCM01000494.1:12506-55058 GCA_008360955.1 Fasciolopsis buskii | reverse complement strand
CAAACATGCCTGTTGGCCAGTCTGCATTAAAGTGCGCACATTGAAGGAACCCAGACGCAGAGGCTGACGAGGTTTGAGAAAATGTGAGCTAACAGACTGAAAACCACCTACTACACTACTTGACAATAAACCGTTGCGAGTATCGGGCGTGTTATCAATGTAGATGCTATGGGTATGCAGAAGGGGCAAAGCGATTGGGTTGGAGACAGAAGAGACAGACTGAACAAAAGAGAGGGAACTCTGAGCAGTAGCATACTTATCACTACCCACCCTGCTCGATGCAATGGGCAGCGCGGTCCTGATTATCCTGCGCGACGACCGATGCAGTATGTGATTATTTTTAGGTTTGTAACTGCTGGGGAATAATGGAAGGGTACTGCTAGGGAGTCCAGCCGCTCAGCAGAAGAACGATTAGGGTTCTCAACCAAAGCCTTTGATTCTCACAAGAACCTGACCGCAAGGCAGTGGGATATAGCTGAGTGGGCGCCCATCTACTTGGATCAATTAGCCTTCCACTCGTTTTTCCGACTGAGCTGCTAGCTCAGATCAACCCCCAACTTGGAGGACCAGGAGACTACTTCGTCAGGCCTCTACCCATTGACCTTCCAGGCATGATTGGATCTTCGGCTTGAAATAAGCCATCTTGTATAGCTCGTTTGATCATGGAGGCACGCAAGCCGTCACACCATGTCAAGGTGTAGTCTCAGACACCATTGTGGAATCAAGTGTCTTTGGTGAACATCGGACCTTAAACGCAGGCGAAACCTGTTACCAAATACATTGCTCGTTTTGTTTGATCGCTAATGTTCATCATCATCGCTTGTCAGGATTTCTAGCTATTGTAAAATGTTTTGTTCAATAATAGCGCGAAAATTTGGATCAGACGAACGTTCCACGACTGGTTGGGCTTGCGATTCGAGTTGAGTTCTTGTGGAGTTCAAGCCCCATGCCGCTGTTCGACGCGAACTACGTCAGAAAATCGATCTAAAGAGGAAAAAACGATTTCCCACATAAAATTGGATAAAACCATCTCCGTTATCTGCATCTTGAGCAGGTGAACCTTGTGGCTCGGATGCACCACATCAAAATTTCCAGCTAGGACTAGAATTTCAGACTTCGGTCTTACGAACAGGAATAGTTAGACGGCCATAAAATCCAGCATGCTATTTTACAGCGTTATAGTTTGTTGGACAATATGCCGAGATTGCAACCAAGCTACCATTAACAGTTATTCTTTCTAATTCCAAACAAACCTTGTACCCCTACAGGATCTAGACTAATAGCTACAGCCCCGTAAATTAGTGCTATTCCCAAACCAACATGACCCACTGTTCGACCGAAATGCGCAAGTTGTACTGTGATGAGATAGCAGGAACAGATGGTTGGATCATTCTGCTCAACTCCTGGATTCGCGCTTCACTGACGCATCTGCCACCAATCGCCAGTGAGTCCATTTTCAGCGGTGAGCATGCTTAGTGCCTGGCTTATGTGAGAATTTCCTTGTTAGCATGTTCGAGAATCAGAAGTTGAAGAGGCTTGAGGAAAGTCGAGTAACAGAATGGAAAGTCTTCGCAATAATGCATGGCAGTGACAAGTTGCAAGTACCGAGCATGCTATCAGCGAAAGCAAATTGGTTAGCAGGGATGGCAGAGAGGTGGCCAGTGACAGATAACAAAGGTCAAACAAAGGGAATGAAACTGTGAGCAGTAGAATACTTATCGCTACCCGCTTCGCTCGGTGCAACGGGCAGCGGAGTTCTGGCCATCCTGTGTGTCGACCAATTTAGTACCAATTTTCTTTTGTAACTATGTGACTCACGGGAGATGGTCAAAGGGCACTCACTGTCGGAAAGTCGATGTGTCAATCAGCAGAATGTCTGTGATTCTCAAAAAAAGCTTTTCCTCCCAATAATAACTTGTCCACAAGGCAAGGGAGAATGACGCAGTTGAATCCCATCTATTTGAATGAACTAGTTTATCGTTCATTGTATCCACCGGCTCAAATCAAATCCAACGTAGTAAACCGGAAGACTGCTTCGCCAAGCTTCTAACCACTGACCTTCCAGCCACGATGGGATCTTCAGTTTTGCATTAGCCATCCTATGCAGGTGACTTGGCCATGGAAGGGAGCAGGTCCCCATCACGTCAAGTTGTATTGTCACTGTGACGGTACTTCTCTTGTCATTCCAACAGAATGGTCAATATCATTTCCTTTTGATAGTACGTTCGAGTACCATAAAGCTTTCAATAACAGTGGACATGTTTAGCGACTTTCAAAATTCACTATTCCCAGTCCTAGTGTTAAAAGTGCCACCCAAGATATAATCGATTTTAGGCAAAACCCCGTTGCGTCGAGCGATCAACATTGAAACTCATATAGTTTTTTACTGTGAGCGTCTCGTGGACATCACAATTTATGCGAATTCATTAAGCGTAAAGTGATTTGAAACAGCATATTCCATATATATATATATATATGGCCGGTTTCAAATCAATCACGGAGCAAACGACCAACAAACAGAAGCCCAACAACAAAGAAGACTTCCGAAACTAAGTCGAAATTTGAGCCCGGTACCACTATCAACCAAATGTTAGTTTACGTTTTCCCTTATGCTCAACAAACATGCAGGAAGAGCAATTACTACAATGCGCCACTTTCACATTTCTTTCTTAACCCATAATTAATTAAATTTTTCTAATTGACGGCTCAACAAGGAATCTTCAACTAGAATCACAGCCAAACCTTACACTGTCCTTTATAGACTCAGTTTGCGATCAAAAACAGAGATCTTAGATCATGTTCTTAAACTGCCAGTCTGTGAACCAGCCTACTACCCGAGATTTGACTCAAAATGGTAATCGTCAAACGCTTGAATATTTTAACAATCCGAGAACGCACGTGACAAACTAACCATTCAACTGAATCGAACATGTGAACGATAAAAGAAAAAAATATATAAGGTTGTCTTATGTACAAACCAACGCCAAGGAGAAGGGCTATTGGTCGACGAGACAGAGGGAAGAGAAATCCTGAATGTTATTTGCTGAAAACTACGCTACCGTAGTTCTGTAAGCAACAGTTGGAAATAGAAATAAGGATTATTGATTTCGAACATAAACAAAGGGATGCGCAAAGTCCAGTCAAGGCAAGCAATAACGTCGGGCAAACCCGGGGCATTGCAACGTGATTGAGTGCTTTAATGCTCGTGATAAACGAAGTCCACAGTAATGATATAGTATGGTTTGTTGTAAAGCACTGGAATTGAAGCTGCGAACACGCACAAGTACACGGACGTAGACCAAAGCACAATCAAATGCACGTTTGACAATTATCAACCGCAAGCAATTTGCAAACACAAAATGCGGAACATAAAACAAATCACCAGAGTGAAATCACTAAAGACCCATTATTGTCCTAAATTGTTTTTCAGAGAGGGCGTAGGAAAAATCTGGAAAAAGAAGCAAGGTGAAAATGGAATATGGATGCCCGTAAAACTTTCATTCTCCAGGTAGGCCGTTATGAAAGAGCAACAGTTAGACCGGTGGGTAATTTGTAAGATAACAACAGTTTCAATAGTGAGGAGTTAAAAAAACTTGGCTTGGTCAGTAATTTCGTGAAACATGTCACCAAAAAAGTGTAATGATAGAAAACCAGTACAAACAGCCTTTAATCCATATTTTGACCAAAAATCGATCTACAAACATGACAATGTTCCATAACAATTTACTTCATCGTCAGACAAATCCTGTTAGTAACAACGTGGACCCGTAGGATGAGCTCCGTTGGTTTTCATTAAGTGGTGTTTTTGGCTTGTTGTTGTATGGGAAAGTTGTTTACTACAGACTTCAATCTCCCTAGTTACGGTGGAATATAAGTTTGTAAAACCCGTTCACAGAAGGGCATAAGTATCAAAATTTTGGTGTTTGGCAATTAGTTGAAAATCATTTTGGTCGATCTGTCCAACTCATAGTAGTTCATCTTCTCTGACGAGAATCGTTACGTATGCGCCGTGATCGATCACTAACAAGGATGAAACAGCTGTTTCGTGTTTTCGTAGACACATGGTGATCTGAATGTTCACACTACGCAATGAGACATTTGATAGGCGACCAACTATCTACACATTTTCACCGGTGCTAGTATACGCGCGTTTGTCAAACCCAGCCAATCACACAAGTTCAAACTTTCACGTGATACTACCAAATCCACAATTACCGTGTTAAAATAGTGACTTTCGGATTCGAATTACCACACAAAAACGGATAAAAAACTCGATTTAGGACAAGATTATTTGGCTCAGGTTTCGATGTCAACTACCTTCAGAGCGACCTGACGATCACAGATTGTAGCGCAAAAATGTTTGTCGATACACGCAATACGGCCAACTCCTAATGAAAATATCCGACCTCATTGCCGCGGACTGCATTGCAATGAATTTACCATTAGTAGGTCCATGTGCTTCATGAAGGGCGATCAATTACAAATATTAAAGTGTCACAAGCTCCTCTTCAGACTACGAAGTAGCTCAGTTCTTATCATGTCTTTGATTTAGCATGCTAAATTTGCTTATTTTTGACAATCCTCTCGAACGATAAACCCTACCTGTGTTTTTTTATTTTGCGGAATGCTTTAATTGAAATCAAAACAACCATTCGCAGGTGGGGTTTAAAAGATTACGAAATACGTATGCCATAATGAGACCGAGTACGAATTGAACATCAATGAAGTTTCTAATACCACGATATCTACTTTGTTCGTCATTGTGATCAATGATACAAAATCATACCTGAAATCCCGGACTATTCCGTAGACTTAACATCCATTTACTAAGGGGCTCAGATGGTTTTGTCTCCTTGTACATTGGCCAACCCGACCCGGCCCTTGACATGTGTTGAGGAGGTTTTCTGTGCGTATGCGCAACTCTGGTACCATCCTCGGATTCAGTGTCACCTTCACTGACTGTTACTGGCCTCCAACCACCGGCAACCCATGTCTAACCTTCCTATTGGTAAATTGATTACCCCTTCAATTTTGATTGGTAATACGAATATCAACATATATACCACCCACCTTCCATCCCTAATGGCTGATTCACTGGCGAATGTGAGAACCAATCTACAACAAAGACCTGACCTTTGATGGGGAATTGGACAACGCATTGACATCTCATCTGTGTCCCTGTTGAGAAAACTGAGTATTTTCCGGCGTGTTAGACAGAAGCTCATCAGAAAACCTATCGCTGTTCGAGATATGATGCTCGTGTGTACTTGGCCAGTAACAATCATCTAAGAAATTTCGAAAATGAGAAGATTGGATTTCAGTTAAACCTGTTCTACTGGAAGTATTCCGTTCCGGTGATTATTGAGAAGTATTTTCCATTCAGTTCACAATAGATTCCCTACTCCCGAATTCGCCACTTGCTCACATGGAGATTTACAGGAGGACGGAGGGTCACACTCTTACACCACACATCCACAGAATTTGACAACACCAGGGATTCGAGTCGTACAAATGTGAAGCCAATGTCCATAAAGGCTGTCAGCAACGGATTTCTACAACCCCGTTAAAATCAATCACTGATTCTTTAGTCCATGCATCAGTACTTTTGATTCCTTTGTCAACAAAAAGCAATCGATCCAGTGTCAGAATAGGCATTCAAATTGGGCCAACAGCTTGGCATGTGACGAACAACAATCAGTTGCTTGATTAAACAAAAAGATGATCAATTTTTAATTTTGATTGGCTTCGGCTCAGTTTCGAATTTCTGAATACGAAAACGCAAGAAAATTGGTTTACGTATCAACATGACCGAATCCTTCAGGACATTCCTAAACTCTGTATCAAATCATCTGTGCCAAGTACCATTCATCAAAATGGTTCAATGAAGTCGCTAGTGCATGTCTCAGAATCTGAGTGGCACGCCGACCCGAATCACCATGAAATACTCCGAAATAACCGACGATTTCCAGCGGGTGTATACAATTTGGCAGTATTTCTAAGGGAATTGGCTAAATCATGATTCCAGGCCACCCACGGGCAGCGTGCGAAACACGGCTGTTTGTTCATCAAAATGTGTGGCCAAGGAAGGTGTACTGGACAATCAGGATGTTTAGACCCACCCAAAAGACGTATGCACTGAGCAATCAGTCACCGGTCCCCAATGGGTTACGTGACTCTCAGATAGTCCTACTGCCTTGTGGGCTAGACCATCTGATCAACGGTTCGGGGTGCGGTGCCCCAAATAAACCCTGTACTTCGGTTTTGGCAATGGGGTAGTATCAAGCCCACAAAAGAATCATGGATCTCCATGGATAGTCGATATTGTGGTGATGGAACATGAGTTCTGGACGCTGATTTTTTCTTTTTCCTCTTTCTCGCTCTTTGGTTTCATCCTTTGTTGTGATTGCGATGGCACATGATCTGCATAAACAGATTTGTGCAAAATTTAAACTGGTATTAATCAAGCAAGGTCCTTCCTAATAAATAATCTTCAAGGAAGCATGTCACACATCACTGGATTTTCTAGCTGCGGAACAACGAAATGTACAGAGGTTTAAAATTTCCAGAGCTTGCCCACATTTCTGATATGCAAGAATTTCAGCCCCGCATGGTAAAAAATCGAACCATGTTCTAATCTCTGAAACAAATCACTAACTTGGGATTGTAAACGTTTTACCCTTGTACACGTCCACATTGAGATAGCTATCAGTAGGAATAAAGCAAGACAGCTGTTGAATGACGAGCAATCCGAATTCAGTTGAGAGAATAGTGAAAATGTTGCTACTCACTTTGGAGATCGTTTTCTATCGGGGATGACTGAGACATCTGCTGCGTGTGTATTTGGGCTGCCTCTCGTCTTCGAGTCTCCTCGTCCAAAAGTGAGTCGAACTAGATTCAAAAAAGAAACCAAAGAAGTAACGCGAAATAGTCAAACAGAAAACTTTCCGAGGGACTGTGCTTTACTGCCAGAATGAAATAAACACATTCCCCGAATTCATCAAACATATATTGATCCGCTGAAAAAATTACAAACGAAGGCCGTGAAACAAAGACACGAGGAAAAAGTTACAAAGCTACAAAGTTACAAAATATAACCGAATGACTTCATCAAGCGGAGCAACGCGCGAATGACGGACAAACAACCGGCCGACACTGGTTGACTATGGGTGGGTGGTTGCAGCATAATTTAGTGAGTTGGCATCAAACGACAAAAAGTATCAACAAAACCCAAGCGTTTAAGGTTATCAATTTTGGGATTCGAACTAAGTGCTTGCCATAACAATAAAGAGACTAAACACTTTTGTCGCCTTTGAGGCTCATTGAGGCAATCGAAACATCTGCGGGATGTTTTTGAAGGGGTAACTCTTAGACCTAGTGCTCTTAACTATCATAACAAGCAAAATAACTAGTCGAATTGTACTGCAGATGCTGTATGACTTATCTGGGGAAAAATGATCTAGTTTTCAGTAACTGAATGATATCAGTCGGTGTTCAGTCACAAATAACATGAATCACAGAACACGGACAGTCTCCTTCAACAGCAGAAATCAATTTCCTTCTAGTCTTTAAAGGATGGGTCTAACTTATTGGTATTGTGGCTGGTTTACACTCCCTAATTCACATAACGGTTAATGATAGGTCGCAAGAGTACAGGAGACCATTCCAGTTAAAAGATGCTCTAATTTTCTTTCCCACTACAAAATAGGAATGGTACAAATCAAACGGCTCTCAGAACGACGTGCAATATCACCCTTTCTTGAGCAAGTTATAGAAACAAATCCCGTCTAAGAAGTCAGTTGGTTGCCTGATTGAAAAATTTTCCGTTGCTTTTGAAAAACATTGCCCAGTACCCGTCAGGTTGCCTAAAGTCGGTATGCAGGCTTGGAGATTTTACAGAACACCCGTGCACCAAAGGTTTTGCTGAAATTGTTTTGTTTGAACTTGTACGGCATCATTACCACCGAAATCAAGGCACAGTCATACAGAACAAGTCCTAAATGCAATTACGCTTATACACCAAATAATCACCATGGTAGGAATGGATTGTAGGATGGTCGACCAAGGCCTCCTCAAAGAAGAGGAGACTCGAAGACGAGAGGCAGCCCAAATACACACGCAGCAGATGTCTCAGTCATCCCCGATAGAAAACGATCTCCAAAGTGAGTAGCAACATTTTCACTATTCTCTCAACTGAATTCGGATTGCTCGTCATTCAACAGCTGTCTTGCTTTATTCCTACTGATAGCTATCTCAATGTGGACGTGTACAAGGGTAAAACGTTTACAATCCCAAGTTAGTGATTTGTTTCAGAGATTAGAACATGGTTTGATTTTTTACCATGCGGGGCTGAAATTCTTGCATATCAGAAATGTGGGCAAGCTCTGGAAATTTTAAACCTCTGTACATTTCGTTGTTCCGCAGCTAGAAAATCCAGTGATGCGTGACATGCTTCCTTGAAGATTATTTATTAGGAAGGACCTTGCTTGATTAATACCAGTTTAAATTTTGCACAAATCTGTTTATGCAGATCATGTGCCATCGCAATCACAACAAAGGATGAAACCAAAGAGCGAGAAAGAGGAAAAAGAAAAAATCAGCGTCCAGAACTCATGTTCCATCACCACAATATCGACTATCCATGGAGATCCATGATTCTTTTGTGGGCTTGATACTACCCTATTGCCAAAACCGAAGTACAGGGTTTATTTGGGGCACCGCACCCCGAACCGTTGATCAGATGGTCTAGCCCACAAGGCAGTAGGACTATCTGAGAGTCACGTAACCCATTGGGGACCGGTGACTGATTGCTCAGTGCATACGTCTTTTGGGTGGGTCTAAACATCCTGATTGTCCAGTACACCTTCCTTGGCCACACATTTTGATGAACAAACAGCCGTGTTTCGCACGCTGCCCGTGGGTGGCCTGGAATCATGATTTAGCTCATTCGTCTGTACTGATTATCAAAAACAAGTCCACTAAGTGGTTACGACCCATGCTTGCGTTCTTCTTCTTCTTTGTTTAGTGGAAACAGTTCCGTCGGGAGAAGGCATTTCGTAGGACGTCCCACAGTAGAGGTTGTGTCTCTCTGTCATTTAGTTATATCTCGAGAGGTTTTCACCGAGATGAGCTTACTCCGAGCCCAAAGCACCAGCTTCTGGCCATGATGAAGCATTTTGAGGAACGTTTCGGCTGCCGTGAATAACGCGGTTTGATCTAGTTATTTCCCACAGCAAATACTCTCTTCTTTGGTTTTTTCTTCGATTTTGTCACCGTGAACTTCTACTGTTACCATAGGCTGTTTAGTTTATTTCAAGTTTCTGCCTTAGTTCTCATTAGAAACCAGATTTTTGTGGACGAAATGGAAAAGTTTCCTCCAAGCTACTGGAAAACGTGCACTAAAACAAATGGGCCCTGCTTGTTCTTTCATCCTGTTCTGTTCAGCGTACAGTCGAAGTATCCAAGTCTTTGTGTCTGATAGATTTGTTGTCACGAAATGTGAAGATTCATAAAGGTTTTAGCCGGACACTTCGAATTCATTCGGATACCGCGCTGGGTGGTCTGGGTGACCATTACTTTCAGCTTCCTAATACTTATATCTGGAGTACCGATGCTGGCCCAGATTAGCAGACAAAATCGTGCCATTAAATTGATGTAAATGAGGTCAATTTTTGATTAATCTCATGGACACCATAAGAAATTGTATCCAAACACCTGTAAGCAACATGTCACTAGATCAAAAAAACCTTTCCTTCTCAAAAGATTTTCACCTCTTGCGTGCATTACATAGTCTTTACCCATTATATTTCTGATTCTGTTACTTCCCACTGGGTAAGAAGTAACGGCCAATCATGAAGAATTAGGACGTGAGTTTACTGGTTCGAAGTGAAGTAACCGACTCAGAAAAAATGGAATGAGTAATATAACAGATGAATTGTATCACATCAATGGAACTAAGAGAGACAGTTAAACATCTTTCATCACATCCAACCTCTTAGAGAATTTTCACGTTCATCTTTCTCTTTGTGTTTATTGATTATTTAACACGTTTTGCTGGCACCTGTTTTGGGATGCATACTTTTATGCATGTAATTGAAATACTATCGGAGACAGCAGTAATTGATACTTTTTCATCGAGTTCACGTTGCTTGACACAAACACTCATCCTGTCCGAACATGAACTGGGGATGAACATGAACTTTTGATTTTATACCTTAAGCTGACACAGTCACACCGAAATGAGGAAAGAACAATATAAACGACTAGCAAAACCGTTCAAACTGATTCAAAAAGTTCTTTAATGGGGCTGGAATGACCATAGAGTAACTGAAACATCATTTCCTGGCAGACATAACTGGCCGCATTGTGCGACCGGTGGTTGATCTACATGAGTGTCAGCGACCCACCCTAGCAACCGTTCGATACGCAATCTAGTCAATTATGAATATCAAAGCTGACTTGCAGACCTAACTGTCTCTCCAGTCCCTCTACCGAAATAAATTAAAACATTTTAATACTTAAGGACAGTTTCTTTGTCCTTTCTTTAATTATGCAAATACGATTCCAACAGTGTGAATGGAGCCATCGGGAATATACTTCTACCTACAACTTCAATGCTGATTAGGCAATGTCCCTAATTCTGGCAGTTTGCGGTTAGCATACTCTTCCCCACTTTACGTAAATCGGAGTATCAATCAAAACTTTGTGGTTTGTTCCTCGTTCTGCACCAACGACCTCTGGACATGACATCAGATGGAACAACAAAGCATGTGAGTGAGTTTCACTCTATTACTTACGGTTGCAATGGCGTTGTAGAGTTTCTCCCGCCTGCTTGATGTCAATGATGAGTCGCTTCCAACGGTCAGAGACTGGTCATCCGGTTGGAAACGATTAAAATCTAGCGGAACTGCTTCTTCCCGCGTCTCCCCGTCCTCTTCCACCTCGACCATGAAAGACTGCATGGGAACAGCCGACTTGAAATGGGACAGAGGGTTAAAGAGCAAGCTTTTCAGATAACGGCGCTTTCAGTCGGTACTCTTGGTAACGATTGGGAAAAAAATCTAACTTCTTATATGGCTTGACAAGTTGGTCTTCGGGTTTAATTTGAATGCACAAACCTCAGGTTATCTGGTCAGTCTTGTAATCGGGAAGCACGAGGCACGAGGTTCTACTTTCATTTAAGCTTATTAGTACTGCATACCCATCAGTGCCCCCAGGGTTTTGACCCGAGCCTTTCACATGGGTGTGTGTGTGTTACCATTGCATTTTCCAGACCCTCTGAGCTGATTTGTATTACTAGCTCAAGCCTGTTCACATGTCGCCCTCAATTTTACTTTTACTGAATATGCCATAGCCTTGTTTGAAATTGTTCCACTGGATGTAGGTACCATATATAATTCTGTCTTTCATCATTTTGTTGTTTTTAGTCAAACAATGCAGAGTTCGACAAGCTACTCAAGTCTCGTAAACAAAACAACGATGGCAAAGTACAGAATAAGGCCAGATAATACCAGATTTTGTCAGCGAGATATTCTACAAACACGAGATGAAAAGACTAAAATGAAAATCACTTAGTACTTGTCTGTTTTTTCCTACCCTTTTCTCCTTTCTAGGATATTGACAGGCTTATGCATACTCATAATCACTCCGCTTTACATAGTCATCTCTGATTTCGTTTTTGTTTTCCTTGTCCAAATACCTTTATCCTTGAAGCCTAAGGTCACGTAGACAGAACTATCCACAATCCACTTTAAAATTGCTTCAGTGAGGAAGAAATTGTATATCCGCCACGTAATTTACTAATGATAGGATATGCCTTCTTTGATAAGAACCTCAAAGTGTTTACGGAAACAATCTAGATATGAAACGTAATGTTTAGCAATAAGCTCTGCTTGAAAGGAATGATAACTATTGTAGTTAGGGTCAACGAAAATGTGTACCCAGTCAGATGTGAGGACAAAATCGACGGGGGCTTACTGCATGAATCCAAGTTTCCCTATCGAAACTGAACTTTTCAGAAATCATTGGTGTTCTTGAATTCTTCTGATATTTAAATTGATCATAGTTTTTCATTTACTTGTCAGAAGAGTCCCGGAATTGGGAACTACACAGCTGGTCATTTTTCACAAAGCAACTCACGAAAATGGTTCGCTTTCACATCCACTATTCGTCAACATGTTAAGCAGTAAACTGATCAACACATGTTGATTATTGTATGCGTCTTTGAGACTGCAACGGACTTATCCACGTTCGACATTGGTTCCACTAGTATTCGACTTAAACATATCCATTTTTGGACATTCAACGTTACTTCCAATGTGTTGTGCAAGTTACCAGACGTCGAGCATGCCACAGTTGCACGAACAATGATGAGATTCAGAGTGGTAAATTAATTTAGGTAAACTGTAAAGTTTGCTTCGTTCCGAGTGACACGGAGAGAAAATTACGCTTCCATTGTGATCCCATTTTTTGAAAGCATCCAAATGTTTAAATCTTTTAGCGAAAGCTGATCCGCAGATCCGCTCTGTTCGCAAAACGTGGTCAGCTGATTGGTCAGATGTACACGTGATGTTGAAATGCAACACGTCTCGTGCAGAAACATTCTTCATTGATACATGCAGTTTTTTATGCAGACAGTAGAAAAAATGATCGCAATCAGTTCGGTTTGTCCAACCATTCACCTTGTACCAACGCCGGTTGTTATCGTGAACTTCGATATCGGCTTAGATCAGGTTGGATGTTCCATGTACTGAGGACACGTTTTGTCGTTCATGTGGTCTAAGCAAAATCGTCAGTGTGCAAGATCGCTTAACTTGGCTAATGGTTAAAAACAAAATAATCTACCTGAAATGTTTCTTCTGATGGTATTGATGAAGTTCTAATTTCATGTCATTTCTCAAGAATTCCTACTTAACTGAGACCGAACGGTTTAATCCGATAAATGTTATATGACCAGTTTAATTAAGTTTGTTACAAATATTACAGGACTAAGCCGACAATATTGTGTCATTTGTTTCAATTTAAATTTAAAAAACCTGACATTCCGTTGGAAACTCTTGAAACTGAATAGACTAATATGAATCAAGGTGATACAAGGATTTATCAATAACGCTTAGACGAAATATGGCTACGGAATCGGTTCAATCGAAAATAAATAGGCAACTGAAACTGAGTTCGTTGTTGTGTACCAGTGGGAAAATGGCTGCATAGTAGTGAATGCACACAGAATCATAGTTTGATCATCGAAACCGCTGTAGCTCGTTTGTCAGAATATCTAACCAATACACTCAAAGATTCCTCAATTCTTTGAATTATCAGCCTTGAACAAATCTGGTAACCCACAACACTTGACAGCTGAAAACGGCTTAAAACGTTGCGCATTGAAAATGCACCAATCTGACAGTATTTTGGCAGGAACTGGATCATGACGTCATAGGTTAAAGTTTTAACTCTCCCGTAGACTCAACCAAAACTTTCCTTCACCTCTTCGAGTCACGTTGAATGTACGTTTACCTTGCCTTAACCACATTAAGCAACAAGTTTGATTGAAAGTAGTTTGTTTTCACACGTGCCATCCTCTTCTTGAAGTTGCGGCTGAAGTACAAAATGCAGTTCCGTATTGAATTTACCTTGAACTAGGCCGTTTTATTGTTCGGTCAACGTTGTGACCCCATACTCAAGCACAGTGCTACTTTGGGAGCTTTTGGGAGTTCCGAAAACATACTTCAAATGCCAGCCAATAAAAATCTAATCACGGAGCCGGTAGATGATGATTCGATTAAATTATCTGAATTATTCTCTATCGATTGGTTGCAAAGATACAGTGAGAATTGTCTTATTCCGTCAGATAAAAGTACATATAAATCCAACAATGGCAAAAAGACGCATTGAAAAAAGATAAAAACATTGTAGAGAAAAAACTGATATATCATCCCTTAAAGTAGACTTCCAGACAAACTTTTCGTAGGCATCGACGACACTGCAGTGTTTTTAGGCTCACAACGTAACTTATAAAGCAAATCTAACTAATCCTGAAGGAGTTCGAGAACACAAGTGTCATCAGCAGTTAGCCAAAAGGACTCGGCAGTTCTTTGAGAACCGTTGACAAGTGTATTCCAATTTCTTCGACTACTCGTCGGTCCGGGTTCAAAAAACATGTAATTGAATTAATTCAATATTCTTAATGTTCGGAACAAGCATAGTTCATCTCCCTGCACACCTGCTATTTCGAAGACATTTGAAACTATCATCCACGAAAGGCTGCGTTCATTTGTGACGTCAATATGGATTCCGACTTCGTTGTTCAACTGATGATCTACTGGCTCTCACCTCAAACTCCCAGTCGCCTATAATCGATCAATGCAGAGAAGTGCACCTGGATTCGCTGGACGTCTCCACAACGTTCGGCCGAGTTTACAACGAAGGTCTTCTGGCAAAACTGGTCATGTTCTTCCCGACTCTCTCATCGTGCGCATCAAGTTCCCTCAGTGAGCAAACCACCCCCGTCCGAGTTCCTGACGTCCCACTCGTTTCCTGGTATCCTCCAAAGTTCATTACTTGCGGTTTCCCCTCCCCCCTCCTGTTTACTGAAGACCTCGTATCGCCTACTTCCGACCCAATCTAGCCCTTTGCGAATGACGCCATTGCCTGCTGTTCTTTTTCTCGCGGCACTATTTGTCAAGCAAGCACCAGCATCGATTGTGACCGCTGCGACGTCGGGTATTTCTAAGCCCCGATTTTGAATACATCTACTGAGACCCTGACAATCATATCGTCTTTGCTGCCTCCAAAACGTCTCTTATTTCAGTTTCCTTGGAACATCATTCGTTTTCCCTACATCTGCCTTTTCACTGGTTTGTTTTGCGGTTCACAGAATTTGATTTCTCTTCTGTTTGTCCATTCGTTGCTCATCAAATTGTTTTTCCTACAAATAACTTATCGCATTGTGCTCGAAATTGGCTTTCTGTTTCACGGAAGATGCCTGTTGCAGCTTATCTTCTGCCGCAAAAAGCTCAAATTTGTCCAGAAATTGAATACTGCAGTTACATGTGCGGTGGGTGTTTGTCTACTTCACTTTCCCTTGTTGATCGCGTTCAATAAAAGGCCACCAAGCTGAAGAACGAGTTTGTTCCTTATTTTTTAGTTCACTGTATGCATAATTAAATGTATCGAAAGTCGCGAATATCTTAAAAATCAAAAACAATGGACTCCCCTTCTAAACAGTCACGAGTTTCTGAACCGCACTAGCGTCAAAATCAAACACATTTCAAAAAACCATTCATCATGTGATATCAACACTCAAATAACCATTAAGGAAACTTGGGGTCACTGTACAGCTGTTTCTTCCTTGTCAGAAACCATCAGCATTGCAATCCACCGCTCTCGTACTGCGACAGCAACCAGAGACGAACGATTGCGTGTGAAATGCATTATCCAGCGGTCCGTAGCCGTCCAAAGGAGGGGTGTACCATCATCACATGATGAAGTTCAACAAACCGCTAAAAGGCTTCCCAATATCTTACTGGTTAAGGGATTCGACTCATAGTAGTTCGTCCCAAGTTGGCATCCCAGTTCCGGCGCGGTAGACGTGCACTGTTACGGAGTCATAAGAAGAATGAAAAAGCTTCCATGGATTCTCAACGGTGAGTTGAGCGTTGATATTGCATGTTTAATGGCTTCGTAAACCACATAATTCACTTCTGGTAAAACTGACCGAGCGCATTCAATAGAAGTCTATCAAAATCACCTCAAATAGTATTAACACATTTTGTCCCAAGTTTACGAGTTCATCAGAATAGGGGGATTATTTTGCATTGTCAGACATGCGGTAGTAACTTACCCGGACAGTTGTGACCTTGATCGGCATGATATCTGAAAAACAAAAACGAACCGTGTTGTTTCACCGCAGTCTTTTCTGCACCAAAACAATGTAAAGTTAAACAGGGAACGCTAAAATGTGACCGGGGTTTATGTGATCTACAGACTATGAGGCCTTCAGAAACCAAAGAATATGTGAACGGACTCGGTGCGCAAAATAAACCGAAATTAATTTGATCGTTTCGCTTTTTAGCGTTCCAGATCCACGTGGTGCACTGTAGCTGTGAGCGGTTCATAATCTGGATGTTGTGCAACAGACGTCTTTTGTCAAGAATGGCAAACCATTTCTCTGAAAGATTAATCAGATTCCGTCCCTCATGTTGAGTACGACAGTCTGTAATATGCGCAGCATTATTTTTACTGCTGTCTCTGTAAGTGTCATCCCTAAACGAATCTACGTTTATTCACAATCAAGTAAACAGTAGCATCTCTTGTTCTCATCAGATGACCCCTTTCATACCGTGTATCATCAGATTGAAGAAAAAATGAACGCTTCAGGGAGCTAGGATTCCAACATCCTTAATGTCTAACACTTCAGGTGACAAAAGGAAACCGGTTAAATAGAATCGGTTGAAGGTTAGAGCTTAGGTATCACAATACTCTACACTGAGTTTCGATTCTAAACTCGGAGAAAATGCACGGGATTCCGAACTAACGTAATTCAATCACGTTTACAAATGGCTTGCAAGACTGTAGGCTGCCCAAGGCAAACAGTGATTGGAATGTACATTCAGATAGTCGACCAGTTACTTCGGGAAAATACTTTTCTTCATCTAATCAGTAAAGTGTACCCCGGTAGGCTGCCAAGTACGGGTCCGTGAGCTCTACCTAGGCGACGAATGGAGACTTTAAACGATATAAATAAGTGCCACAGTCAATGATATTTTTACATTCAAAATCTTTTCTCTACTACGCAGTTAATTTACCCGATACCCAGCAGCTATAAACTCGTTATTCCTCGTCAGTTTATTTTCATTCGGGAGGCACCGTGAGAAAAACACCGAAAAACAAAAGATTTGCGCAAAATTAATGGTTGTTAAAAATTGAACCGAACTGAACCGAACCAGCGATTGTGAGCTTTCCGTGTGCAGTAGTCAACGCACGAATTATACGTGCCCACCGATCCATATAGGATCTGGTGATAGTTTGAGCTGACTAGTCTTTGAAACGGTAAACGTTATGAAAGTTCCGGGGAAAAACTTCGCTCAGTGTAACAAAACAAAATTTAGATTTGGAATGCATTATTTGTTTGAAGACTTTAGGCAATAACCAATGGTATTTTAGCAGGCGGCATAGCTGCATTGTCACTGCCTCTCCGATCGGAAGACATTTTCCGAGTAATAACTTCTGGCGATTCTTTGAAAGGCTCATTTCAGTGAGGGATGTGAATCGATTGAACAAATAGGACCGAGAAAGACATTTTGTAGTCAGTAATGCGAAGACTACTATGCAGGGTAATAAAATCGTTTTAGTGAAACGAATACAAAAATTGAGAGTATTAAAAGGAAGTTAATTGGTTTTAAGGTATCGCACACCCAACGATTAAAACGTTTGAACATACCTTCTCTTTGCACGACCGATGTCTGCAAACAAGAATGGTGGATAATATTAGAGTAAAATATGCCCAATCCTGTGAAAATGATCATTAATCGAAAACGAATTATATATTAATTTGCATGGTTAACAAGCATAAATGTACACGAAAGTTTCAGATAAAGCAGACCTTATATATTTATATATATAGAGAGAGGGAGACCTTGTCGAAACTCGCAACAAGCGTCATATGAGCGATTTTCTCTTCAATATGAAGCAGCCTAGGAAATTAAATACTTCAACTTGTATTCCTTTTACTGAGCAAGAATTCCCGAATCTTCTTAAGAACGCACCGCTTGCTTTGGAATTATCCAGGGAATAAATAAGCTAGGAATTTAATCCATATCAAATTTGAACGACCAAATATGGATCTCAACCATGACACATTATGAACTCGGTCGGAAGAACAAAGTGAGAGTAATTCACAACAATCTGTCTCCTGTTTTGCTAGGAATTCAGCGTCATCAAACAGCGACTGCAATCATCCTTCAGTCCTTTTGATGTGGGAACCCACACATCAAAACTGAAAGTGCTTTTATTTCGTTTTTCAAGAAGCTTTAGAATTTCCAGGTCAGCTGCCGCTGTTTAAGAAATCTCCTTTAATTATCACTTCAAGATACGAAATATATTTTGAGAAGAATCAAGATTTAGACTCGGGTGTGGTTTCATATGAAGCATACCCTCCATCCAAGTGTACTTCAACCCGATTTACATCATAGTGAAAGAAAACCACTCTACTCCGGATAACATAACTAATAAATACTGGTAGAGTAGAACAGGAACTTTCCTTCACAAACACTACTGTTCCGTATATTGGCTACTTTCTTAAAATAGGAGGAATGTCTCCGTTAGTAAAACGACAAAACTCCTCTTACTCGCTGTACCTTCACCTTTGATCGATTGGTAAGGATTTTCTAATTGTATTTGTGTGAGAGTGGACACTTTGAACGGGAATAAGAAAGCCAAACAACTCTATCGAAGAATTTCCTCCTGGGAATGTCTGTTTTGTAAGTGAATTTCAGATCATCGTATGCCATATATCCAACAGCAAAATTAATGGATCCTTAGAATGAGATGATCCGTTTTCTACTATCGCGCAGGATAATTATATTCCTTGCTTTTTTGTGCTATTTATTCACGCCACATATCTGGTGAAACTTGGAGCGTTCAACTGCTAGTTAAGCCTATATGGACGATGGTGTGTGTGAAATATCGATAATAATCTGTGACAGAATTAGAGAAAGGAACTTCCGTTGTAAGATTTTAATATGCATCTAAATAACTTTGTGGTCACTTTCGGATAGGATTAATTACATCCATGAGAATTACGCACTTGGTATAATTTATTTATCTAGTATAATACAAATGGTGGCCTTATTTAGTTTAAAATGCTGGGAAAGCCTAAACACAAACTTTTAAATCAACCAATGCTTTGAAATCAGTACCTTATTTGCTACCTCGCGGCACCAAGAGATTTTGCCGTTTCTCGCTCCTTGCCTCATTGTCACGGCAACAATGCAAGCGGCTAACACAGCCCACCCAAATGACTGACGCAAAGTCAACTTTAATGTAACTTAGAATAGTTCGTCAACGAAAATTTTTCCATTCGTGATCCACCATGAGTATTAGACCTCAGTTAACGCAAAATACCCCAATAAACAAACAATTATCTTCGACACAAATACATGCGTAATCGTGCGTAGAATTCTCGATAAAATAATTTCGTTTGTTGGACACGCGAGTGTCAACATCTATGAATTTAAACTAGGGTAAATTCTAGGACCGCTCTACAAACTTTTATGAAAATTTCATGCTCCAGAAGGATTTTATTTTTTATATTTAGACAACCAAAGTCGCCTAAGTTTGACTGGCCCAATAACAGACTACGGACAGATTTATTAAAGGGAACCTGCAAATAAATTCATGGTATTTTCTGATGCTTCGTTGCACCTAGAAAGTACCAGATCCGTAAGCATAGTAACACTGGAAATTTTTCAATACATTACCATTATATATATATATATATATACATATATATATGATATCCTGGCTTGAAAATAAGCATGGTATCAATGCAACAACGTGCAAATGGAACTTTACAGAAGGTGGACAAATTGTGTATCCTAAATAGCGTGTCCTGAATGAATATGGCGCTTCTAAGTATGCTCTCTTTCAATTGGTCAACATCAATAGATGTATGCAGAAATGCTTTGTAATACTGACTTGCCCACATTTAAACCGTAAGGAAAACCTCAAGCTAAACACCCCAAGGAGACTATACAATAACTGGCATTGGTATCGGCTGCAAATAATCAAGGCTGCAAGTTTGGAATACCACCAGAGAAATCATTCAGGTCTTCTAGTAACAGTCTGTATGGACTGCGCACTGGCTTGCACGGAATGAAGTTTCTAACCTGTGCTCAGTACGATCTACCTTCGATTAAACACTAGTTATTCCAGTCACTTTTAAGTTTGTTGAATCGCGATTTTGTCTCGAGAAATACTGAGGACTACATATTTCGTTGTTTCATTCGAAATCCCTAAGATTATTTCAATGAGAAATATCCTTATAAAACTGGATGATCGCCTCGTTGACTAGCGTTACACATGTGAGGATGCGAAACACATTTTTTGCCCACCTTAAACCATTTCAACTCAGTGATGATCAAAACTCAGTTGACTATCTCTAGGCCTTTTCCATGACCAACGGGGTATCACAAATCGACCCTAAGTGTTGGCAACCATCAGGCTAGTTGGATAGATCCAATCGGTTACACAGAACTGAAATCCACTTGATTGACACATGTTGGATCTTCGTTATAAATGGTAATTCCAAACAACCCGGATAAAATATCAGTTTCTAGCATGAATACACGGCTCAAGCCCTACGGTAAATAAGAAAATTAAATCTTTGGCTTTTGGGACTGTTTCTCAAGCGAATCCAATCTGATGCTGTTGTGTTCATGTTTGCGGGCTTCGTTTTGTTGACCGACACCAGTAAGTTTAATGTACTTCTTGTCACTGATGCATTTTCACTAACAAGTCAGGGAAGCATGCTGTATGCACATTATCATAAGCCTGTGTCTCAATAATTTTGGAGTTCACGGCATTTATCTACGAGGAGTTCTTAAATTCTCTCATGCAGATTCCACAACAAAAAAACTAGGACTTCAACAGACATTACACAAATGTCGAGTTGAAATAGGCCACACAGATGGATGTTTCATCGTTCACCTAAAGCATCAAGGTAACCGAGTTCAACAGTGGACAAATTATCGGAGTATAGCAACGGTAACGCTTCACATTTAATATTGACTACCGAGATTACAACTTCACAAGAATACAGTTGAACCACGAACCGGATTGCCAAAAACAAGCTCGAAACTTACTAACTCAATCTGTAGTATTAAATGAACTGATAACCATTAAATGCGAAGCTTGGAGACTGGAGTGAAGTATTCTCACAGGGGATGAGGTTTGACAATAAAAATGTATCATCATAGCTGAAGAAAATTAGTTGTTGCCCCAAACAATATAGAGGATAGCTGAAAACCACTTTCGCCTACCTCACCAGATGGTTTTCCACCAGCGTTTCGTAATAGTCGGTCAAATCCCAGATCCGGCTGTGCTACTCCAATTTGATTGGATTTGGGATAGAAACAACTTCCTGAACCAGACATTTTGTAGTCAGTCAAGTACGAAGCCCTACGACCACGAGGACTAAAGCAGAGTGGAACAGTACAAGCTGGCTGTGGTGAGCTAACGCCATAGTAAATAAGCGCGGTGTACAACCTTGAGTCAACCAATCATAACGCCCGACGTCTGCTTCTGTCCGTAGGGCGAAGTACCATTGGTCGAATGCAGGCAATCACACATGCGCGGGTGGGCCCCAGGATTAGCAAGGTGGTTTTGAATTTCAAGCACGCGTGCGCCTGAGCACGTGCACGGATGCGGAACGCGTTTGTTGTGATATCCAGCGTGTGATTCGACTGAATCGTGTGCCTTATATGGATGAGCGATCTGTAGAGTGCCATAAAATAATCACAAACAGGAATCGAAGTGTACATTTTCCTTTGGTGACAAATTCACTGGTCGCAATCTTGGATGCATTTAAGGTAGTTTAAACCCACGCTCTAAGAAAACATCATTTTCGTTATTCCAACAGTAGACTGGAGGATTTCACAGCTAACACCACTTGCTGAGTTAACATTTATTTCGTATTTGCAATGTTTACTGAAAAGTAAACGGTCATGAGCGTACACGCGAATAGTTCCTAAATTTGTCTTATATTGAAAGCCAATGACACAGGCCATCATTGATAGCTTCCATCGAAATAGTTTTACAGAAGAGCATAAGAACTTTGGTATAGGACAGATAGAACCAGATACAAAATAGATATAAATGCAAAAAATGAGAGCGTTTGTATTTGCTAAAAAAATGCCAACGCAACTTTCATAATCACACGCAAACATCCATGTACCTCAGTAGGAATGCTAACTTGAATTTAGCTCAGCCGTTAAAGTTTTGCGCAAAAATATGAACAGCTTTATGAATGTTCTCGTTCATTAGATAGGGTTGTTTTCCTATGGTTGGGATGATTCTGCTTTGCAGAACCCGCTTGGCTGCACATAGGCACCTTCGAATAAAAAGCCTACTCTAACGGGGCGACCCAGTTGCACAATAATGCACAACTCATATAGCCATGAAAAATACTGAACTTCGAACGAATTTTCTTGCTTTTATCTCATTTACAAAAGCGACTCTGCACCGTACACAACTGTCCATTCCTCCACTGACTTATGTCACTGCCCTTCTTACCCTATTTCCTTACATTCTTCGGGAATTTCAGTCACCCATGCTGGTGGCAGTGTCACTGGAGTTAATCCTATCTCTTTTCTCTGACGTCCTCACTCAAGTAACACCGAAATCTCTTCGAACCCGCTTTCGCCGGCTGATGCACTTCTTCGTTCTCGATGTTCCTTCGAACTAACCATATTCAATGTGCTAACACTGATGCATTTAGATCAACAGAGGTGTTTAGCCCGTGCACTAGAGACCCTAGTCATCGATGCGTTGTATCCAAGCCACTCCCAGTCAAGACCCCATCTATGTTATCCAACCGACATCCCCGTCTAGTCCTTCTGTGAAGTTACGTCTGCGTCCTTTTCAGGCTGCAACTTCCTGTTTTGCTGGCGCCGGTATGGTTCTTAGTGGGAGAGCTGAGACTGTACTACTTGGCTGGATTCCAGTCGAAACCTGGCTGTGCGCAACGAGACTTAGAGGTTCGTGCAAAACAAACAGCCGTTGCTCTGTTAGAAGCAACTTGTTTAAAATTTCAGTGTACGCGCCAACAGAGGGCAGCCCAGATGCAGTCAAGGACACTCTATCAAAGGGTGCACGACCTGTCACGCATAGCAAGATCAGGTGTAACCGGGATTTTGGCAAGAGGCATGAATGCTGGATTAGATCGGCCGTTCTCGAATGAGGTGTATCTAGGAAGCCCTTTTGGTCTCGACTCCTGTCGCTCTGAAAATCGGGAAAGGTTTTTGACTCTCTGTCCAGACCAGTGCAAATTTCGGACGTCCCACTTCCCGGTGGACGCCCAGAACGCATGATGCAGCGTTGTCTGAATTGCGACAAGCTATCCGTTCCGATCTGCAGCTCAGTATTTCGAAACGCAATGGCTGAAATGCCAGAACTGACGCTGACTCAAAACATCAATAAACACTGATGGCCTATCAAAAATGCCCCGCATTCTGCTCGCTTAATTAGCTGTGGCCTGACCCGTCTCAATGTGACATCGTGGATTTCTGTTAAGCCCCTGCACCTTCTTGACACAAGTCAGTCCATCCCGACTGGAAACTAGTATAATGAGGCACAACTCGTAACGAAGCACGAATTCAACGCAAGCTTGCATTGGAATTACGAGATTTGATGGTCTCAAAGCGTCTTGGAAAAAAAACGCTGCGGCCACTGGAAATTCCAAAAAGATATTTCACCTCATCCTTGCTATCGGTAAGAATGCATTGGCTAACAGCGAAAACATCTATAAAGCTGACGGTTCGCATACCAGGGACTTCCTGCACGCTGAGCGGACCGCTTCAAGCACAATTTAGCTGTCCCTGATTGTCAGCGCCTCCCGCAACTATTCTACTAAGAGTCCAGTGGCCTGTTACAACTGAGGCGGCGATCCTCAAGGAAATCTGAGCGTTAGGAAGCCATAAAGCTCCGGCCTCCGGTGGGCCTTCCCACTCTATTTAAAAATGGTGAAATGGAACTGGTCAGAGAACCTCAGGTGTTGTTCTCGAAGTTCTGGTTCTCCGAGAGGGTCCCCTCCTCCTAGGGGAAATTGATCGCTGTCCCCATATTCGAAAATGGCCTGCGCAGTGAATGCACTAATCATAGGGCTTTAAACCATATCCCATAAGCGTCAAAGCTACTTGCGTCCGTCATTCTTCGCAAGTTGTGCAGACACGCCTGAGGGGGCAATCTCGTGAGGAAGAGGCTGGGTTTTGCGCTGACCGTGGATAAATCGATCGAATATTCACCCTCAAACAGTTGCAAAAGCAGCATTTTGTCTCCAAAATGTCAAAGCTCATCGTGTTCATAGGCACAAGCGAAACCACTTACCGACCGTTGGTCCGCACTATGCCACTGCTTGATAAACAATGGAGAACCTAAGACTTGCGTGCCAGTCCACAAAAACTTGTATCGCCATACGTCAGGTCGGGTTAGGGCTTATGGCCAGCTGTCGCCACCATTCGTCGTCTCCAGTGAAGTACGACAGGGCTGTCCTATATCCCCATTTCTTTTCATCTCTGTCGTATGTGATGTCCTACAGAACATTTTACCTGGTCCTTCAGACGGCCGTGTTGAGCTCCTCCAAGGGAACTGAGATTTTGGTTTGGCTGAGAGATAATGCACAAACAATTCAATGCGCGTTAGACGGCTTGACGATCGAGGTCTCTAGGTACGGTATGTGCATCGCACTTTCAAAACGCAAGGCACTTCTTCAAGACTGGCAAGAACCTGTACCTTCACTCACCCTTTGTGGTGATCGGTTGAAAGTGGTCAATAGTGGTCAGTGGTACCTCGAGAACCGGATTACACCTGGCAAAGGTGTTGGTAAGGAGGTCACATCACGAATTATGAAAGCCAGGCCAGCTTTCCCGGATCTGTAACACTTGTTTCACGCCATAACATCTGACGTTCTCTCAAGGGAAGGGTGTACAATGTCACAGTTTGTAGTGTTCTTCTTTACGGTTGTGAGACTTTGCCTATCCGTATTAAGGATGTCTAGCAACTTTCTGTTTTCGAACATCGGTAGCTCCGAAGCCTTGCTCGTTTCTGGTGGGAACATCGGATGCAGACATCCGTCCTTTGACTGAGATAAGCCCTCTACGTCGCCTTCGGTGGCTTGGACAGATATTGCGTGTGCCCATCGTTTATCTTCCCGTGCTTTTTTACTTGTGGTGGACAAGTTTGGAAGGAGCGAAGTGGCAGCCAGTCTATGAGTTGGCGTAGAGGTATGAAGAGGCAGAAATCGGTTTAGGCCTCGTTTGCTGCTTTCCAACTTCCCGTTTGGGGCGCAGTGGATGAGAATTTTGTTAATAGGGCACGCTGAGAGATATGTTTAAAAACCGAAGTCAGTAGCGTTAGTGATGTATGGTCTGTCTGTGAAACTTTTCTACCTTTAAAACACCAGAAGCAAAGCCAAAAGAAAGAGATTATTAAATGTTTATGTGAAAACACCAAAAAGCAGTTGTGTCATCGCCATTTATTGTTTTTCCTCCTCTCCATCTTCCATAAAGTTCCATTTGCATATTGCCACGTTGGCATCAAGTTTGTCCTCAAACCGATGTAAAGTATATTAATGCTGACATCACAGAACAGGAACTGTCTCGTTCAGTCGATTGCTTTATGGAAAATTTATCCTGTTTGCCGTTTAATACTCACAAGCACAACACGTCGTCGATTTTTTTTCATGTTACATTTGCACATGTTTTCTTTAATCGTCTACTTCCTTTATGAATGAAAAATAGTGTTCATCTTTTTGGAAGGGAGCCGCTAATAACGAAGGGCTGTCCAGTGGACAATTCGGCCGGCGGTGGGCGGGTTGGAACCCGGTACTGTCACATTCAAACTCCATGATTTTACCCGCTTGACCATCGTCGATCACGGTACTTAGGCATTTAAACAACTTGATTAAGCGGAGTGGGACTGGACCTAGACCAAGACGATCAACTAAGGTCGCTGGAGTTAGCCCAAAAAACAGACTTCAAGACACTACTGAAATCAGGATGGGGTAATCAAGCTACTTATCTAGAGTTATAAGTTTCTGCTGACGAAAAAGCAGTTCACAGAAATGCGCCTAAAATGAACTGCACTCAGATTGGGAGACAGCTCCCTGGTCCTTCTTCTTCTTCTTGGATTCCTTCATTCTGAACTTAAAACATCAAAACTACTAGCAAAGGGATGCTGAATTCTTCTTAAAGGTCTGCATTTGGGCATCTAGATTTCGAAGCCAAACCGATACCATAAGCAAACTTAACCTTTCCAGTGTAGAAATGAATTGATCTTGGGGCAAATAGGAGGTGGTGACATAAATTCTATCTCGAGATTTGTCTCCATCATAGATATTCGGTCATCAACAAACAAAAACTATCATACCCTTGCCCAGAAACTAATGAGTCCAGAGTGGGATATGATGCTTGTTTCATTTTGTGCCATTATCAAGTTTTCAAACCAACGTTTGAAATTTAATCAGACTGTTTCGAAATGATCGTCAGGAATTACGTATTACTTGAGTAATCAGTTATTCAAATTCTTTCATACAATTGCTTGTACTTAATTGCAACTCATGTTATCGAACAGAATGCACATCGCAATATTACGGTCGATTGAACGAGCTTGATTTAAAATCCGCATCTTCACAAATCAGGTTTATTGGGCCTCAGTACACCATGCATTCATTTACAAAGTCAATTAATCGTCAAAACACCCACGAAAATTCCAGTGTTTAGATAGGACCAGCGCCTGCATCGCTCTGTTGTTGGTGAATTGAAAGGAAGAAATTCTGCAAACTTTTATTTATTCTTAACAAAACACTAATGCCCCGTTTTAACTTAGGGAATTTTTCGCCTCAAAGACATGCTCTCATCTAGGATTTTTAGTGAATTTCTCATTAACTCATGGGTACTGAAAAAGATTTATTAGAAATGTTCAAACTTCGCAAGCGGTCGCAACATGATAGCGATTTCCTATGCTGCTTTGCTAAGAAAAAATAATACTGCTGTCTGCTTGTGGCATTGTCACAGGCCAAATGACAGGATTCAACTAAACATGCATAAATGACCTTGATTTTAATATTCGCCTTGACTTTGAGCTGAAGTTTCCCTATCCACCACTAATAATTATTACAAAACACCGGTTACCAATAAACATTCCGGTTGTTCAAGAAATCTCTTGGACTGTTCATTAAGGCATATTTGCGATTACGATAATTTCTGCTGATATGAACAGCTAAGAGGTAAAATATAACAAGTATTTAGTTCTAAGTGCATGTTATGTGCACAGTGCGACAGATCCTCACTTTCCGCGTTCAGATAAGTTTCCTTATGTAACCAAGGTCGCGCGCACCCAACTGCTTCCAGTTAGTCACAAATTAAACAGAAATAGGCGCTAAACACAAATTTTCTCTCGAAGTCCGTATAGAATATTAGAAAGTGAAATGCAGTTGATCTGGTACAGTTAGAATCTGTCTATGCGGTTTCGATTACGCCTGTATATCTTTGCGGCACATTTTCATGCCAGACTATCAAGATCTCAGGCCTGATATATATCTTGAATATATTAATACCGTAAAGCGCTACTTATTTCCATCAGACAGCATGCAGTCTGAACTTTTCTGAAATGACACAATTGGCCAATTGTTGCTCAAAACACATCCAACACTCTATTTCACAAGCCGGAGTCAAGCTGGCGATTCTCCCCTTGCCGGAGAGATGTACCACTCCTGAGGTACTGTGGACAAGGCTCAATAACGAGATTTACGCAGGTGAACACCGAATCCTCCCCAGAACAACCAAATAACCTGCTGTTGGACAGTTGATAGACCTGGCCAATAACACCACAGCTAAACAGAATCAGAAGAACAATATGATGCGTCTTGAAATGTTTTCAGATGGCAGGCGGAAGGTCACCTATTCGATTTCGTATCTTGGTATCAGCCTTTCAACCCAAGTAATGCGTGAATGGAACTTCCTTTTAGTCGGTAAGTCATGTGAAGCGCTCAGGTTTTACCCTCCGGCCACAATCGGTTCCTAGAATTCCTTATTGCAACTCGACTTCTGACGACTTTGTTTCACCAAGTAAGCGAGTTATGTCAGTTTTGTTGTGTTCCGTCGGTGATGGCCACTTTTCCCCAGCTCAGTTTTCTTTTCCTAAACTTTCGTCCTTCCACAGTTATCTCATGGTCTGATGAAAAATGACCTTAAGATGTGGAGACGTGCTCCCAAAATGACCAGTCATTTTTCTCCAGTTCGTCCTTCTGTCTTAATAAATACCACTTATGACGGACATCTTGTTGATTGTTTTAGGTTCCTAAAAATATTTTCCTGGCACTACCCTGTCCCACGGATCAACCAGTCTACAAAATACGTCCCATCTTAATCTTCCCTTCATCGCGTATACTTGCTTACGCAAACTGTTTCGTCCTACTTGGATCCCGATGGTCTTGTGGAAAATTCTTTCGGACCTCTCCGATGGTTTTTTTAAATGTCTTCTTTTGAAGACCTTTGTCAACCTAACAACCGTGAATTCTTTTTTTGATAGAGTGCTTTATTGGACTCCAGAGTCACATAAACACATTTCAAAGGAGTTTTTCACACTGTTCTCTGTTACCATCCATAACCCCAAATAACTCTGACTATGAACAGTTTCCCCTCATGAGGCCCCAGTTGGCTAAGTGTTATGGAACGGTCTAGATCGACGCTGATTTCAGATTTTGCATTCTGTTTCAAGTCGTGCGCTCACCATCTAGCCAATTCTTCTATCCCAACCTAAGAAAAATAGGATGTGCATGTCAAAACAGATGATACAGGTACGTTAAATTTGCGTACAATCCTAATGATCTTGGAATCATGGTTTAAGAAGGAAATAATTCAGAATAAAGAAGAAACCACAATGCTGTACTATGAAGAGTGTCCTGGATTTGCCAAGATAGAAAGAAGACAAGTCATGGGATGCAAGCATTTTGTTAAATCTTCTTCATGGTAAGCGCAAATCATTACAATTTCTATATAAGAAATTGTGAAGAATACAATGAATGATGATGGGCTGAATTCAACTTACCTCGTACATTTGGCCCCGGATTTGGCCGACATCCTCCATTCGTGAGCCCGTGAATGGTGGTGACGGGCACAGTTAAGCCTAGCTCATTTCCCTGACCAAGTAAAAATTGAAGTCATCGTGCTTGAGGCCCGATCAAATTTTAAATCGCTCAGGTCTCTCGGATTCAACTGGGCCCAGTTCAATCTGGACATGACGATGAAGCCCTGAGGGTTTTGTTGACAAGCCTGTGGACTGCAAGTCAATGTCTACGAATGTTTACGTTGAGGTGAGAGAATAAGAATTTGATTTTGCTCCAGCTATAGACCGTTTTGGTTATCTTGGCATACATGAGACGCTAATGTATAGTCGGTTGTCCTAACTCTAGAAGAATGCGTCTTAGAGTAACTCAACCCATGCTCCTGCGAAGTAACAAATCGTGGGAATCGAGAATGGGAAGTACGTTTCATAAGCCTTTGACCTATTCATGTCCGAGGCCTGACAACGCCTGAGTTTCCAGCGCGCCTCGCCTCCAAGTAAAAAACCTCGATCATGAGTGCTACTCTTATCTAGAGAATGACAATATCAGGGCTTGGGTACTAATGCATCCTTTCGGAAATAGTTCCTAGTATTTCTGTGACAAGAAAGAATATGAAAATTTCGAAAACAAACTAATAGTGGTCAGAATTCCAAGTCAAAAACCGTCCAACTGTGAATTCTATGACGTTATACTACTGAAATCTCGCTCTGTACACAGAAACTTGGTACATATCATCGACAATGCGGATCCGGAACTACCATGATTATTTGTAAGGGTGGTGCCGGATGAATCAGACGCAGATAACTCAGTAAACAAATTGTCACAAGAGAGGAGGTTTTGTTCTGCATGTGGACGACTTTGAATGATAACAATCATCTTCGCGTGGGCGGAATCACGGCCCCAACACACATGCAAGCAATCACTTATACGCACGAACAAACGACCACATGGCTTACCAGTTCACGCTGCGTCCGCCTAGATCTAGAAATTGTGCGAAGTAGGGTGAAAACACGACAACAAGGAACGCCAGTAATTTGGATTTGTGCTGCCGAAGGAACCGTTTCTTTATCTGTACATCACTTCCAGCGATAAGGACAGACTTGGTTTTAGAGGGAAGACATTTTTAGTGATAGCGGTGAGTGAACCAATGATTCTCTGTGACTGAAGGCCGTCTCTTCCGAAAGCAGTTTGACTGTAGTAACCTAGGCCGTCAATAAGAAGAGCATATGGATAGAAAATATTTCGGGACCACTCAACTGCCAGGGTTAATAGATAAGTAGAGCAACACAGAAGTTGCATGCAGTTAAAATTACCAAATATGGTTGCTTTTCTGGTGAATAGGCTTGGAACAATAAGAATAAGCTGTGTAAACATGCAGAAGTAAAAATGGAGGTAAAATTTAACGTTTTCCAATCATCATCCGAAGCTTCCAGTCATCAGGAGTCGGACATTGGCAACGGACTATAAAAATTTTCACAATAGTGACCTTAATCTATGGTTTTCGATCGAGGACTCCTTCGTTCTTGGAACTGAACTGCGGACAAACGAGATACACATTTCAGCAGCTTCTACCTGTTCGAACTGAACCAGTTCTACCATTCAATGCTTTGCGTCTGACCCCAACCTTGTTGATACAATCCTTCTACCATACTCTGCTAATATGAAGGAGTCATCATTGTTCAAACACGATTTTTGCACATATTCGGTCTCCAACAGCGATCTTTCTGGGCCATATAGCGGGACCGATCTTAATGATTCAGTGTAAATTCGACTTGTGATCAATAAGATGTGACCTCAGGACTACGGATATCCATATTATTATATTGTACACAAACCTGAGTACACGTCATGAGCTATCGGAATCATGTATAAGGACGAAAACAGCGAACAAGAAAGAGGAAGGAAAAAGAAATATTGTGCAGTGTTCATCACACATGGCATCTGTTCCATTCCCAATTTTTGCTTCATCGACTGCTCCCCGGGATCCATGATTCCAGGCTGGGCTTGGTAACACCCGATTGCCGAAACCAAGGTAGAGGGTTCACCTAAGGAACCCTACCCCAGGCCTTTGACCGGTTGAGCGAACCCGCATGGCGACAGGACGATCTGCGGATTACGTAAATCGATGAGGACCGGTGACTAATTACTCAGTTCATACGCCTTTTGAGTGAGTCAATGCATCCTGAGTGTCCAGCACACCACTCTGTCACAAATGCCGTAGATCATACAGCCGTATGATTCATAGGCTGACCGTCGGTGATTTGGAATCAGGATTTAGCCAACTCTTCCAGAATGATTACCAAAGACCAATCAACTCGATGAAGGGAGGCCAGCATACGTCTTCGTCCTCTTACTTTAATGGGAATACCTCCATCGAGGGAAGTCAGGTAGGAGGTCCTCACCAGAAGCTATGAGAAAAGCCGGTCATTTGGGAGCACTTCGAGAGGCATTGACGTCGAATAGCCGACGCGGAACCTGATACATCAACCCCAACCTTGCAGAGGTACTTATAAAAGCCGACCGAGCCTCCTGTAATCGCCAGAACACTTCATCCGATATAGGACAATCAGGTGAAATGCAACTACTCTAGGAAAAAACCCACCAGTTCTGTCCAACTCCTCATGGTAAGAAAAAAGGTTTGGGCTGGAGCCAATGGAGTTCGTGCCACCCATTGCTTCGAGCAGGATGAGTAGTGATAAATGGGCCACTCCTCATACTTCTTGTCCCGAGTTAACAACACATGTCTGAACAGGCACATAAACAAGCAGGCAGATATGTTGGTGAGAAGGCAAGTAATCAGTGCAAACTATCGGTTCCAATCGCGCAAGACGCCTCAGCAACCAGTCGGTAAACGAATGCTTACTGTTGGTTGCTCGAACCTGGCTTAGTGCAGAAGAGGGTATGATCTGCGTTCATTTATCTATTTGACGGCAATTTGTACCCGTCAGACAGCCTACAAGTTTCGGCCCGGGCAAGATGAAGTTAACAAGATTCATAACAGTTCTCCAAATATTATCCATTTAAAAGTCAGATAGATATATTTTTTAACGATCGTCATGACAACTGAGACTTGGATTGTGAGTGTGAAATCCTAAGTCCCTATCTCATAATCTATAATTCTTTCCTCCTAAAGTACCAAACCGTCCAGACTCCGCATGATCGATGCCAAATCCCATCGAGAGGTTATCATTATCGGTTCGAACTGCATCATCAATCCAAATGCTTGAATTGTCCGTAGTTTGAATGATAACGACTTTTTACCTACCCTGGCCATTATGAATTCCGGTGTGGTAGCTTGGACGTAATACTCGATAAAGTTGATTGTAATCGGTTTTTATGGTCATGTTTCTATCTCTTCGGCTTGCTGTGACTGGTGTTGAGGTTTTGTAATTTTTTGTTATGTCTGTACCTGATCCCGAAGATTTTTCTGATCCGGAATTCTGTCGTACTACTGCGTCGTTAACTTTGATAATGGTAGCAAGTTAAAGTTGTTTAAGAATCTGTCGATAAGACTCCCTAAGTTTCGGGGATTGTCGAGCGAGCGATTCGGGTTTCAGTTCAACGTCGGCAACAATTCTGATACCAAGTGTTAAACACTATCCCTCTCGGATATGCCCCTTACCACGTGAAGAGCTAGTTGGCCTCAGGCTCTGTGTCCCTCAATGCATCATGAAGTAATAAAGTATAACAACCCATAATCGCGGGCATCGGAATCCATTTCGTGAAGTTCGAGCCGAAAACGATATCAAGCCATTGTACTGTCATTCACTATCACACGTTTTTGATAATCACACTATTTATCTAGTAATATAAGAAGCCTATAAAAACAGCGTAAGTTTGCGTCTTACAAATGGTGAGTGCATTTTAGCCCTTAAGTAAATCTGCAAGTGATATGCACACTAACTGAATAATTAATAGTCCTCTATTTTTCCATAAATTCTGTTGGGTTCTTTTACACTCACGTCTTTGGACATTTGTGTTTTGGATGAGAAATCCATTTAGGCGGCATGTGAATCGCTAACTAAACCAAAAGAGCTCGTCAGCGTATTTTAGTCGTCCAGTAGCTATGGCCCGAATGACGGAGTCTTTTAGACGATGGTAATATCTACTTTGAAACAATAATCATGCACAAATGGAAGAAAATGCGATCTCTGTGATAGAATGAAAAACAGCACAAAATGATCAATATAAAAATAGGCTGTCGATGGAGCATGACATTTATATGTTAACAATCGTAAAAACAAATTGATTTCTTGAGACTGAGAAATCGCATTGCACCAGTAAATTCTGGTTTAAGATTGCCAGACTTCTATTTCTGGCATGATTTCGCGTCTGTAGCAGTGGCATTTGCCCCGAATGTTGTTGCGGCGCGATCTGAGGGCTACCCTCATGCAAGCCCAAGATAGCATTGTGAAAATTTGATTGTGACTTTCAGTGTATTTCCGGCGTTGATTAGCATCTCTTCATCCACCACCATGTGACTCGATCTATCTCAGAACACTTTATCCGATTCAGAAACCACATTTGTAAATCCGATCTATCGAGTGGTCACTTAATGTTTCTACCTTCTCCCATGTCCAATTTGAAGCACACAGCGAGGACTATGATACGGTGCTGCTTCATGGCCAATATATGAAGAACGCTGGCAAATTCTGATCAATCAAATTCGCAGCATACTTGTTACTCCATGTGTGAATCAAAGTCCACGATGTCTACAGGAGTTACCTATAAGGTATGATTATATTTGTGCGATTTCAATTACTTGTTGGTTACCATGGCACGTGAAAAATAACGCTTTTGACACTAATCGACAATGAAAAACAGTGAAACTGGCGTGAGTTGATTAATTGGAGGTAGTGGCCATTACACAAAATTCTCCAAGGTACAGTGCATTGTCTTCGCCGGCCCATGGAGAGGTTTCGTCTGGCCTAGGAATCGTTCAACTGGTGCACAGTTGGTCTGTGGCATACAAGACTCAGCGATCGATACGAGTGCTATATCATAAAGTGTTGATGTTCGATGAACTGTTGAGAATCAGCCAGGCTAGTGTAGTGGCTAAGGTGTTCGACTCACAGTCGTTCGTTCCGGGGTCGCATCCCAGTTCGTTTGTGGTGGGCATGCACTACTGATGATTCTTAACTAGGATCAAACAGCTGTGCAGTGTTTCCATAATTTCCAGTGTAAATTGGATGTTGATAAAGCGTGATGCCACAGCCAAACCTGGAAGTGTTTAGACCATTGTTGCATCCCCAACTTACTGAATACGAAAAGGGGGACGAAGACAGTATGGTAGTGACAACAAACGGTGGTTTGATGTGCAAAGTTGCTGGGTGATCAAATTAATAGGAGGGAGTCAATGTTCCAGCGGACTAGCGGTGGACAAATTAATTGGCAGATAGAAACGAGAATATAGAAGGTGGCTAAATCTCTCTGTGGATCCCGAGGGATGAAGATGATTTACCGAACGGGAATGTGTGAATCTCAAAGCCAGACTATGTGAGATTCGAGCACGAGGTGGACGAAACTCGTATGCTTTGACGGAGTAGGTCCAAAGGTGTAAAATCCACGGAAAAGGAGAAAAAGGTGATTTTAACATGACAAGCTGAATTACTTGGTCGAAGTGCAGTGAGTTTTATAAAATGAGTGGTAGATATCGTCCTTGACGTGTCAGCATGTCTGATCAATTTGTGTGAAATTCCGCAGCAACTTGTAGTTCACGCCTACATTTTCAATCATTCAGTGGTTAGTCTCAACTTCTAACTTATGTCGTTCTTCAAGGATGACAAATTTCAGTTCATTTGGCTTAATAAAAACTCTACCTTGAACATTTACAAAGATGTGTATTGGACTTAAGGCACTTGCAATTATGTTCATACGAACCGTTGGTCTTCAGGCTAGATGTGTAGATAAACGTCTGACCATATAGAATTCTAAACCGTTGTCAAATTCTCACAATCACGAGATGAAGACGAAATTTTTCACTACTTTGATGTACCAGCCCTCTGTTTGTTTTCTAGCTCATTCTCTAGATGGAATTAATCGAACTGGTAGACCGGGACGAAACAAGGCTAACACCAAATGCTCAAGGAATGATGTCCAAGTTGACATTTTGGCTGTCATGGCGAAATCAAATGAATATACCATGACCGTAAAAATGAAAACATTTCCGTCGCAAAATGCGACATGACTGCACCCGACTTTTAATTGCATTTCGCTTCTGGCACATTATCTTAGCTGTTCTTGTTATCTGCAGGTCATCTCGGTTTAATTTCCTCACCAAAAATGTGGAATAGGAGATACCAAGTGATGCACACGACAAAATTGCATCTATAAATAGGTGTACACATTTGATGCACTGTGTATTTGCCTGAAGACATCATATTCTTGACTTCTGGTCTGTCCGGATAATGTTCCTCAAAGTCACGTGTTTTCTTCCTCTAGGGTGTTTCACTAAATTTATCACTGCCCTGCTTAATAAGGTTTTTTAGAAGACCCTCACAGGAACATTCAATGACCCTTCTCACTCTGCGCACGAACACCTAGCAAAATGCATTTCCTCTGTCAGTCGTTCCAATTTTGAACATGTTCATGCAAGCACCTGACCTTACTATTTTACTACCGTTCAGCATCTGTCTAGCTTCTTGAATAACCTCAAAAAGGGCAAACATCATAACCTAAAAACCCTAAATGAAATTATCATTATACTATATCATACACATTCATTGCACAGTTTTTGCTCGCTCACAGAATGCCTTTCGGTTATGCTAGAGCCGTATATCCGTTCTTCGGGGATTCATAAATATTCACTTGACTTGAATCTGTGAAAAGAACGTCTTTCTAAGTGCTACTAAAAACCAGGTCGTTCCAAATATCAAGAATGGACTGGTCAGCTCGCAGACCAGATTTGAAATGAGAGGTAGACAACTGGAATTTAACAAACTGTTTTCCTCAAATACGCATGGTGAGCTATTTACTGGACCAAATGAATTGAGATATGTGATCCGCGACAAATGATATGAGTTAGAAGTCGAGCCTATTCGCCATGTGATTGAAACAGTAGGTCTGAACGATGCTGATGAGCAATAGAAACCGTTGTTGTTCATCCGGGTTGATTTTTTTTACTGTTATTCATCGACGACGGGTTCAGTAACTTCTCGTATTTCGTAGCTTCTCAGCAAAATTTCGACCCAATAACATTCCAAGATTTCATTTCCTAAATCGATTCATTTCACAAGAACTGCATAAACAGTAATTAGAGTTATAACGGTAATTCATCCTAAATAAAATCATGAATAAACCAATCGTGATTATTGTACTGACAGTTGAACACGCAAAAGCTAAATGCCCTTTTCTCAGAATACGAGATGCTAATTTACTGCTTACTTTTCAAGTTTAAGTAAGTTTGCAGCAAATGTCTCAGTGGTTCTGTCGTATACTTTGGTGCAACTGCTATTTAAATGAACCGCTCATTGTGAGATTTCAAATCGAATTAACTGTCGGTCATGGAGAAGCCTTACCAAGACCAAGACTGCGGGTGACTGACAGTGTATTAGCATGGGTCCACCACAAGATTGCTCTTCCTTTACATAAGTATTTGTGAAAATTTTCAGGATCATTATTCGTCTGACGCACTTATCCCACCCGAAAAACGCAATCCGTGTTTGATCCGAGACTAACTGAGAGAGTGCAACCATTGCTTGCTTCTACCCCAATCCCAGGTCAATGACTGGACCAGGCAGACAAACGGGATGAGGTTGGAGGCAAACAGATTGGTTTGGAGCACGCCTCAGTTGATTCTGGCCGTTGCTACCTAGCGTATACAAGGGCCCAGATTCTGAAACACTATACGAGATCTTTTAGGATAATTTGAATGAAATTTACAATGTTATTAACACTACTAACTTTGCGAACCACGGGAAAATTATTTTACCCCGACCCTCCTTTCATGTGATATCTTGGACGAAAAGAAACCCCTGTTTTGACTTCTTCATTCCATGGTTGGTGCTACACTATTTCGGAAACATTTTGAAACTATTTAGATTTACTTAAAAATATTCGGAATTGGGTAAAAACATGTGTTTGATTCATAAAGCTTCTCAATAGCACACCTACTCGTTGATTGTAGAGGTATGTATAGGTAATCATTTTACCTTATATTACGTATGTGTACATGTGCCAGTTTATGATGGACCACATTCAAGGCCTATTTAAAGGAGATCCGAATGCCGGCTGAAGAAAATTTCCGAATCATTTTGTAATAATTCAGAACGATTTTGACATAATTTGGGAATAATGTGGGAGATGATACAAATGCCTCATCAGTCATAGTATTTCGGGTTCACGGTTTGATTAAAATGGAATAAACTACCTTCTTGCATTAGTTTATTTCTGGCGGCTCTTTGGACAGGATAAGCGTGATTTGGAAGAGTAATAGGAGTTCAGCGCAAGAAACTTTCTTTGTGTCACTCGGGTATCTTGAGGACGCATCTTCAGTCTATGCACAAATAACTGTGATGAGCATGAAGGACGGTGAAATCCCATGTACTTGTTTTCCTTCCCATAGATGCAATTTTAACTCAGTGGTTCATGAAAACCTAATGATTGATGCATTCTATTCGATATAACATTACGTAGTGAGCTTTCACTGTCCAACCGAATAAGTTTGTCTATTTCAGCCAAATTTTTCCTGACGCAGCAATCTATGGCTTAAGTCAACTCTGGCATGCAACAGTAATTTGCACTCTAAAGATAATAAACTTATTCCAAGCATAACTGCAGCAACATTACGGCGGTGGATAAATACTTGAAATTTAGTTGAGTCCTTACTCGGAACCATAACACTTCAAAATGTAGATCAAAACTTGTTGCCTGAACAAGTACTGATGCTACTGTTCTCATTGTTATCTCAATAGCATAAGTGAAACAAAGAAGTGAATGGTGGTGCAATTTTGACGAACACTACCTCCTGCCAGCAACGTAAACTTCCCAAATCAGCCCCCCAATAGGCTAGCAAAGCCTATGCATAGTCCGTGGCAAGGCATTTAAATTTCTGTCCTTTGTTTTGGACAGGTAAGTTATGTTTGATTTTCAGTAAATGCCAATACAATCTGTATCTGTGGCATTTTAGGGAACGCCAATTGTTTCAGCAGTAGATTTTATCAATTACGTAATTATTCATCTCACGGTAAGAACGTACAACTAATCGTTCAGAAACCATGGAGGCACTGGTTACGAAGCATCAGGAACGTATATCGATTGCGCACCAGCTGTAACGAGATTCCGGGACAAACCATGGTAGATAGGACGCCCAAGTCCTTAAGTTTACGGCCCAGACTCTTAATACTTAGTTGAATTTCCTCTTATGATATACCACCTATCATTTGCCGACTTGCATGGACATGGGAGGGCCTCGCAACGATAGACCACCTATATACAGGTAGCTTCAATGAGATGAAGGCTTCAGATAGTTGTCAATTATTTTCCGTCGGTCACCTCCAACAGCGATAGATTTTATTTTTTGGCTCCGGATGTTTACACTCTTGTTACTACATTAAATCCCAGAAGCGTGGAATATACATCGATCAGGCACTGTGGACTCAGGTTTCCTGAGTATAGCATTTTTAGCTTTACATGAATTTTTAAGTGTCATTTTATGAATCCCTCTCTGTGACTGATACTTTCGGTTCAACGGCTCCAAAATAAAGCTTAGTCACAGCCCAATTCGAACCGCTCTTTTCATGTTAAACATTCCACAAATTAGGAATGCTCTTCACCCAACGGCTTTTCCCGTGGAAATTCTGTAGCCTTAATGAATTAGAACCAGGGTAGTTTATGCCCAGGGAATGAAAGCCGCTTTTTGTGAGTAGGCCATAAAGGATGCATCATGAGGCAAATTTACTGAGCATTTCATGCACTTATCCGTCTGACTGTTCATTTGCTTAAGATGTGCAGTGACCCGGTGGTGCTGTTTGCCTGTACTCTCAGGCTTGATCAACGTTCCAGCAAAGAGAAGTTATTTGACGAGTGTGGATCTAAACCCGGATCAACTACTGCCCTGATAGTATTTAGGATGCAAAATTCTGATGATCAGAACTGTGGCCTCAAGGGAAATCCCGTAACAAATGAACGGGCATAATCCAGAACGACGTGGAACGCCTTCATCTCTCGTCAGTCTACAAGGCCCAGCTGCGACAGCGAAACCGGATCACAATCAGTATCGAACAGACTTGAAGGAGTCAGTAACAGATACTTCTTATACTAGCTTATAATCCTGCAAGCAACTCTAACGAAAAACTAAAATAAGATGGAGTAAACTCGTCAAAGATTTTTTTACTAAGCGATATCTGGGTCCTGAGTCTTCGATTCCTGGACCGGATAAGTTCATGGCGAATTAAACGTGGAGACGATCTAGACCATAGTCAAATTCTACCTATTGTCAAGTTCAACGTAGACGACTGAACTCAGTCTCGTATCTCCCTCAGATGACAATCCGCGAATTGCCTTTACCAATCACCGTTCTAAATGAAAAATTGGCTTATCTTGGATTCGATCTTGGCAACTGTTTCCTGCATACATAATCCGACGATTCTGTCTGCTGATTTTGGTTGATCGCGTGCCAAACCGTCGAAATTCTTATGGGTCAGATAAATCTAAAAGTCTAGCGGTAAATGAATAGTTTCACTAGGTTCAAAATTGCATTCAAGGGCTCTGCGTAACTCACAAATGATCTTCGTAACTAACGTTCTGATCCAATCTCAGTCAGACTGGCACAGAATCACTGTAGTATTACGAAAAGTAAATAAAAAAGAACGGTACGCACCTAGTCAACCGCCACTCAGAGCCTAGACTCGCTTTTGTTAGCCAAAAGCAGGTGATGAGATCACGTGACCGGTAGTAAGAGCGATCAGGCGGCCCAAGCACTGATGCGCATATGGGGTTGTGCACGCAGAAGCGAGGCCATCAACATGAGCGTGAAACAAAGCATGAAATCGTGCTTATTGGCTTCACCTAATTCACGAGCGAAGGTCAATGTCTGATCACCTGTACTGTTGACTGTCTGGCACGCAGAAATGACGCGTGAGTAGCACAAAATCCACAAGGACAGAGTGGGCATGCGCACAAATGTGTAGAGGTGTCTGATTAACGGATGTATATTGATTAAAATTACAGTTCGAAGTATGACTGTCATCTCATGCCGCTAAGACAGATGAACAATGGACTTTTGAGTTTAATTCCACTATGGTCGAAATATTCAAACTTTATTTCTCTCTGTGTGTGGGTGCATTCATTCGCTGCCTAAATTTGTCAACGCACTTTGCAATGACTGGAACTGTGAAAGGTAAGTTTGGTTTAGCCTACCACAGCAAAAACAAATAAGGACTTCAAAGTAAATAGAGTTATTCTGGCTGTTACCTAAATTTTCGTTGCAAACCAAAACCTCTGGGGTATGAAAAAGAGAAGGGAACGTGCAAAGCTCAAAAACCTGGTGTAATGTTCACACTTACGAAGTTTGGATAATGAGACAAAGTCCAAAATATCTTCTACAAGCCAAATTTCTCTAACCAATATATCAGCATCTATCATGATTTGATCCCCCAGTCCCCAACACATCAACTCCCGTGTATACCCGGTCGTCGCAAAATTAGTTCCATTGATCGATCTTTTCTCACCAACTTGCTCGGATTTCGATTCTCTGTGAAGGCAGCTTAGAATTTTATCGATTTTTTCGGTATTCACGGCAATGACCGTTTGCATCCTCCCAGAAACTTTCCATTACTGTGTGTTGAGTCTAGTAGAAGCATATTCGCTATGGGGAAACGGGATACATTAGGTGACTTAGGGAAAAACACCCTGATAAGATTGTATCTTCGTGCATGTTGATGTTACCGACCGGCGGTGGTGAAGGGGATAGGACTGTGGCAGCTAGACGTGAAGGTCGCGGGTTCGGTTCTCCCCACTGCCAACCAGGTTCCCTACTAAGCCCCGACCTCCTTCTTGAAAATGATGTATACTGTTATACCATTAATAAGGGAAGCAAAAAATAAAGGATGAAGATAAGGTAAAATGAAAGTCCTTTGTTATCTCGGCCTTATGGTTTCAGAAGGGTTAACTGCATCTCTTACATGGAATAACAGATATCGAACCGATAGCTCAGAGCTACCTGGACCAGATACGGGTGCTAATTGCACTTCTGAAGAATCTGTGTACCGCCGATCATGGCACCACAACAAATTATGGATCTACCCTTCGTTTAGACTCCTCGGCCCATCGTTCATCAAGCTCGCTACGATTCGATTGCTCTTAACTTGGACTACATTGACTGAACGGTAAGCATCCATGAGATTCAAATCAGATCTAGATAATGCAAATATGATTTGCCCTCTCGTGACAGGTGTTGTTCAAAAAAAGTTTATTATATACTAGGTCGGAAGTGTTAAAAATAGCCCACGATTAAAATTTATTAGCTTGAGCATTGTTCCTGATCTGGTAACTTTAGATATCTTTGCTAAAAGCCCTCAAAATATTCTCACAAATCATATACGAATCTTTAAATGTTGCCAAGTGCGGACGAAATTTATGGGCTGTAGTCAAAGATTGTTGTATTCATTGTTCCAGGATGGAATCGTTTTCGGATGTTTTGTTGTTTAGAGTCATTGCAGTGATTCGTCGAAATTTTGTCTTCTCGTCCACCTGGATGTCTGTTTTTATCTTCCTTGACCTGTGAACGTCTAAAGTGAAACAATAAAAGTGAATAGTTTTGCACTGCTACCATTTTACGCAAATCCATTGGAGCAGACCTCTTAGTCGTGAAAGCAGTGTATGGAAACACTAGATGCCAAAGTCCAGTAATTTATAACGTACAATAATGGGCATAACTTAAAAAAGTTGTCATATTTACTAGCCACACTTTTCGTAGCGTTTCAGTCCCCGGATGAAAACTTACTCCCTTTGTTCTAGATTCTCCCACTTAGATGAAAAATTTTTCACTGGACAACCATGAAGTCAGGCCCGCTTGGCGCTTCATTGTTCTGACTCATTGGCTCGACCTTGTCTGAGTTTTGGCTGGTCAGGGACAAGCAAATACCAAGACAATTTTTCACGTAAACTTGAGCTTGGATAGCGATGCGCCAAGTGTACAAATCGAGGGACATCGCTTTTGCCAAATCAGCCAAACTATCCAGTTATGTATCCAACAGCATACTAGTGTTATTTGAACATTTCGGGCAAAACTGGAAATTCTGGACCGCTGTAGCCGGATCCGTGTATTTTTGATAGTTTCTCTTAATTTGATGCGACTTGCCTCTAACAGGGAATGAGCCGAATTCGTACGTGCAAATCAATAAAGAGCTGTGGGAATAGTGCGCACCATCAGCCTTTCGGTCAAGGTTGTACCTTTAATCCGTGCACAACCGGATGTTACCTGTCGGACAGCAGGTCATTCGGTGGCAACAGCTGATCAGTCGAGTATTGTACGCGTCTTGGGGAAGCTATTTGACCGATCCAACACACCCGACACTTCCAATGTGACCTCAGTGCATCTTTGTTGGTGTTTCTCTAGGAGCTCACTCGTCCTTCGGTAGATGTGTCAGTGATCTTGGGATCCATGGAATGTTGTTAGTGGGACAGATTTCCCTTTTGCCAAGTAATATGTCACGCTAGTACAGACGAAATCCTTCGTCTTAATATTTTGGACAACATTTCGTCGAGGATTTTAGACA
>LUCM01000494.1:0-11396 GCA_008360955.1 Fasciolopsis buskii | reverse complement strand
TCATTTTGGTAGTGCCACGTGCGAGGTCGATGATCGATGGATACCTCTGAGATGAACTGTCCCCCAGGGCCCATAACAGTCTACTAACCGATAAGGGCTCTTCTTCTTAGACACTTGATGCATTTTTTGCGATTAATTGCCTTCGCTAAGAAAATAACTATAACTCTTCAAGGAGTCGTAAAAATGCATGCAGAATCCTACTTGTTGATAAAGCAGGATGTTCGTCAAATGCCTAAATTTGATGAGTGTCCTCTTCGAAAAATGACAGTTGTAATTTTTCCGGACAAAGTAATTTTCCAGACAAATCAATCACACCTACTTGGCCGAGATCAGTTTCTTCCTTTTGCCCTACATCGTAATCAATGCGCACAGAGGGATAGAAGTTAATAAAATCACCTTCTGAAGCGGATTTCATGCATCCTTTGCTGCATAATGTTGTATTATTCTTCTTAATTTCCAAAGAGGGTATTTCATGATGGTAATTTTTTCAGCGTAAGGGTATGCATGGGACCAAGTTACAATACGAAATTGTTTCATTATCCAATTTCCTTCGGGCCTGCAGACTTATATTTTTAGTGGCATGCGCTGCTTCTCAACTTTACCGCTGGCTGGTTTTACGTCGGTTCGATCCCATCACTATTCTTTGAGCCGATACATATATATATATATATATATATATATATATATATATATATATATATATATCACTAACACTGGAGCACCTTTCCGAACAAAGCGCGGCACAGAAATTGAGTTCGTACAACTTAATACTCTGCTGCGTCTTGCCCGACCTGCAGCCGTCGCAGGCCTTAACGAATAATAGCGACTTGTTTGATGCTTAGGCACGGTCTGTTTATTTGGTCATTCCGCATTAGTCCTTCTAAAAGTTTACGATACACACGTCAATAGCAATCATGGGTCAAGTATTCCCTATCGTCTTCGAATCGCGTTGGCCACGCTCCAAGTGGGCAACTGACTATTGAGTCGATTGCCGCAATCAAGCTTCTTTTTCCAACGAAGACAATAAACTTCCCTATTTTAGGATAATTTACTCGAAATCACTAACCCAGTGGGCTTTGTGCTGCTATCATGCGAAGTAACTGTCAGATCATCTACGAACGTGAGTGAGTTGAACTGAGACATCAAGAAGGAACGCTTATAAGCTGATTGACGTCCATTGTTGTAGTTACCTGAGCTTCTGCAAATTATTGCTTGTGACGTAAACAAACTACCTTACTTGGTGATTCATCTTCTCAGGAGATGCTGATGGTCAAATGAAATCTGTATCAGTTAGTACTTAATCAGTGAGATGAATGAAATTGCAGCATCACTTAATCCGTCTATGTTCTTTGAAGGATTTCGAACTTCTTACCACTATTAGATAAAGAGGCCGAAACACTTTTCTTAATACACTATCTCAATATCTGTGAACCAGTCTCTGGTGGACATCACGGGAATTTGAAACGACCGTTTGTCCTAGATGTAACGCTATCGATAAGCATAATGGCCAGAAATGTAGATCGGAAGTTCGTTTCGTTTGTTAATGACACTATGATTGTCGGCTGGTATACTGAGGCTAATAGTGGGGGAATGTATTAACTTGCCAGATCCTTGGTTTGGGGTATCTTGAGGTAGCACCAAGTTGGTTCTTTTACTAGGGGTTTGTGTAGGAGAGGGTGAAATTTTCAGATCCAGACCCATCGAAGGTGCTGCCGGGGTCTCCAGTAGAGATGTTTTACAACATCTTATGGGACTCAACATTGGGGGAGTGGGAGGATTTTGGGACTGTAAGCCTACGGGTGTCACGGGATTTATGTTTGATCCTCGAGAAACCTCCCTTTGTACGGGAGTTTTGTTGGTAAATATTTTAATTTTAGTAAATGGGGTGTATTTGGCAACAATCTGACAGTTGTTAATAAACTGTCTAGCCGTAGACTCATTTGAAAATCGGAAAAGTAGAGGGCAGTCGTAGCGTTGCGACCTTTTCCTTAATCTAATGCAATTGCACTTGTGACGAGCCATTCCACCGGTGTTGAGAATGCTTGATTTCACCATTTCTAGGTGCGGGCGATCGGGAACATTAAACATAACATCGTTTTTATCTGCTGCTATACGCTTTCGAACTTCGGTGGCGATTGGGTCCAAAAAGAAACATGTGGATATTAATCTTTGAGAGGTGGAAGAGCTTGGAGGTTCATGATATTTGTCACTGGGGATAGGCGCAAAAGTGTCTTCCAGTGGCCAAACTTCCTTTTAGAGGTTTGTTATCATCTGCTCAAAGCCGGGTTTTTTTTGCGCGCCATCTGGTATAGGTCTACGAATGCCGCTGAACATGGGGTGCTCACATCTGGGTGTGACTTATTACTACCATGCATGGTGGCTCGTTTCCTTACCTGAAACACTCTGCGACTGGCGACGGAACTGCGGACAACTAAATTTGAAGACATTGTGGGTTGGGAATTTTTAATGACTCCGCCTAAAGGGTTGCTGCCAGCGAAGTTCTCGAATTTCGATTTGCCTGTCTTTGAATGGGTGTTTGGTTGACAAAGATTTTGATATTCTTCAAGTTCGTAACTCCGGCAATTTTCTGCGATCAGCCGACAACTAGTTTAACTGACATCTTCGAGAAATCGAAAGGGCAAAAGGCAGTCGTGCCGTTGCATTTTCTTCCGCAGCCTGATAATAGAACACCGATGATGGGACATGTTGCATGCATCCAGCGTGCTAAGTTTAATCCTTTTGGGTGGTAGGCAGCGTGGACCGTTGAACACTGCGTCCTTATTATCGAAAGCAGTGTTTGTGAAGTTCTGTGGCACAAGAATTTAAATAGAGACAATTTGCTTTGAGGTTTTAAGGCTGGGGTTACTTCCGGTCTTCACGATTTTGGGAAGTTGAGATTGGGTGTAATTTTTGAGGTTGGTGACTCTAGGGTCAGTAGTCTTTCTTTTGGCTACCATACGCGCATCAATGGGCGCCACCAAACAAGTGGTAGCCACGTGAGGGACTTTGTTGCTCGATTTATCACTTGTTGCAGCCGTACGCAAGGTCCGTTTCCTTGGGCGGAACTTGGAAGTAATGCTGTTTTCTACAATTTTATTTACCAAATGCTTTCTTTATGACTACAATGCTGGTAGCGTGCGGCAGGAGGAAATAAGTAGAAGTGCAGAAGGAAAAGACGTGGCTAACGACGTTTAATAGATGCAAAGTAATTTCCTAAACTCTCCCAGAGGTGTAAAAATTTCACTGTGCAGTTATTTCTAAGAGCAACACGGGGGTTACCTTAGGAGTTAGTTCTAAAACTGGAGAAAACCCTGGGCCATGGTATCCAGGAAAATGCAGGGAATTTTTCCGAACGAAACCAACGTGTTCAGGGGTTATGACTCTTTGGTATAACCCAGCCTAACTGAGTTGAACCCGCGTCTCCAACAGTAAATAAAGTAAAGCGTCATGTTTAATTCAGTATATTATGCACCTTCAGGATGGGCTTGAAGGTAAATTTGTGGACCGATTGTACCGCGTTAACTTAGGGGGCCGCAAAGGAGGACGGGGTACAACGATGGGAGCACTATATTGGAGGAAACTCGAAGCGGGCCGAGTCACACGATCCGACTGAACACCAGGATGGTGCCCGAAGGAGTGGGAACTTGTGAAATAGAAATATAGGCAGACATGCCAAAAGATGTTTCCCATTAAAGACAAATAAACGGAGGAGATAGATTTGTTTCACAATGAGCAGCCTTTAAATCCATTTCAGTTCAGAACTGGAAGCATCATGGCCAAAGCCTGGGCAAAATACTGGGGAAATGGTTTGGCCGGAGGATTAAGCTAGTCTTTCTGACAATAAGAAGGTCTCAACTTTGCAAAACATTTTAGAATAACACCTTAGGTGATCCAAAATCTAAAATAACGGCTCACAACGAGAACCAGTACAATGCTTCTTTCCTGTCTTGTATAAATGTTTGTAACGGTTACTACGCATATATATACGGGCTTGACTCCGGTCCACAAAATCCACCCCTTAAGAAACAAAAACATTCGGTTGCGTTGTTGCAAGCCACGTAAGCTCGTCCACGATTCACCGAAATTTACGTTGCGATCACTTCTGTCTTGTGCAAACTGAGATGAACTGAACTCTGTCGTTGTAACCGCCTACTCACGTAGTTTAGACGGTCAGCTAGTCTGTGGCGGAGAAGGTTGAGTCAGTGCATCTTACGATGCCAGAGTTTGGAAAGTAATGAACAAGCCAAGGTTGTAGGCCTTCCTGATTCGCTCATCTTAACGGCAGAAATGCATAGCTTTTCTCTTCCTTTGCCTAGGATAATTGACAAAGCGGTGAAGGAAAATGTAAAAAACGCTTTCATCAGAATTCGTGATGCATTTTTAGAAAAGTTAATGGTTGAAAAGGCAATGCCTCATTAATCGGTCACCTGCACGTCTAAACAAAGACCGACCTATGACAATTAGCATCATTTTTACCCCTGAGGAATTGGTCAATTTGCAAGGATTTTCCCATTATCTCCTTCCAGAATTAACTGTGTACTGATTCCACTCGGAATAATCTTTATCACAGGTAGCTGGCTATCACCAGTAGACGATGTGTAGGCCGCCGTTCTATTATTCATTATGCAATGCCCGTCAGTAGTTGTTCCCAATAAACTGGCCTTCGATGGAAAAACCCTAACTTCCTTTCGGGAAGAACCAACACCATTTACTTCAGTGCCCCAAGAGGAATTCCATGCAGCTACAGCCACATGTCGGATATCGGAAAGCACCCAGAGGGATACTGACCCTCCTAAACGAGTCACAGCGGAGACCTTCACTGTACAGCAATCGATGCATGATGAACGTTTATGGTTCCAATCACCCCAAAGGCGGTTGAAGCTGGAATCCTAACCCATGCTCGTGGGCCTCATCTAATTCAACGTTTGCTTGTGACAGGCAAATTAATAGCTAACTAACTAGCAGCTTTGTTACCTAGGCTCAAAACAACGATAAACCAGGGCATAACCACACTGAACTGAGAAATCTTTGTTCAGGGTTTGGAATATGAAATTGTGGAGAATTTTGTCTTGATCGATAGGCAAACCGCGGGGGATAGTCAGCGAGTAGTATCTGCTGCGGAGTGGTTATGGGGTTAGCGGCGTCACGTGGGACGTTTCTAACGGAACGAAAATTGGTATGGCAAAGAGTGAAAAGTAAAACTAGGTTTAATTCGGCACCAAAAAATCCTAGTGGTTTAAAGCTCTGAGGCTTAGGCTAGAGTAGGGATCGACGAGAGTTTTAGGGAAAGCTAGCTGCCCATTCGCGATTGCAATTTGGTAAAATTTACTCATATAATTGGACGCAATCGGGCAACGTTCGAGATGAGGCATAGCGTTGTTTTGAAGTTTGCCAACCTGCAGTCTTGAGTCGGAATTCATTTAGGATCATTCTACTGATTGGTTCAACGATAGCATTGTGGCGGCGGGCTTGCTAGAGGAAGTTGAAGGAGCAGAACTACTGTATCCTCGAATCCTTTACCAAAATGAGCATGCTATTTATGGAGGGGGAACCCGATAAAATATTGCACTAATATGTTTTTTGGAAATTCTCTAACAGCGAAAACTTTATAATCCACATGTCACACCAATTATCAAAAGGCCGTAGTTATTCATTCACGAGCAAAACGGCGTAGTTAAATGTGCCTGCTTCAAAGGAGTAGACAGTTTTAACGTCACCACCAAACGGTTATAGTGTGCCATGGCCGATTACATACAGAAGTAATATAAGGGAACCTCAGGCGCTACCTTGAATGACTCCACGGGCAATAGAGCTTGGTTGGGACAAAGGTCCGCTAATAACGACGAGCTGGAAAGGCATAGAAAGATAGGATGATAACCATGTTTGGGGTGGATTTGCCGTTCCATACTTCCTAATTTTGTCAGACGTCGGGAGTGCAAAACATGTTTGAATGCTTTCGCCAAGTCTAGGAATATTATGAGCATCGGTTGGTAGATATCAGCATTCTGGTTAACCTGATTCAAGAAAGCGAACAAGAAAGCGATGCAAGATCGCCTCCTCCGAAAGCCTTTTTGGGAGCGTCGATAAAATTGTGGGAAGTTTTGAAGCTTGCGCTTTGTCGCTTACTGACGTTCTCTTGAGCCTAGAAAGAAATGATTTCTCTTGATAAAGCGATGGTTCTCAATATCTTGCAAAAACTTGTTTTTTGTGGGAAAACAACTGAGGACTTCCGTTGTGACAGGAAAGTAGCTCGGGACATGCAGTGCAATAGGGGATTTAACAGATGCATAGGAAAGTCTGGTCCGGCGACGCGAAATAGTATTAGAAGGATACCATTAGTCCCCGGCTTGTAGGATCGCCCGGGATATTCCGTCACTATCATGATATCAGCAACGTCGAACGGGATGGAAAATAAACTAGTGGCGGACACCGTGGGGAGGGTTTCGGGGTGTGCAGATTTTTGGTAATGTGACTAGAACTATTATTGAAGCTTTCATGATGTCTTCAGGAGATTCGATGCAAAAGGTTTTGAAGGCAATGGAATTCGGAATTAACGAGTAATTGGACCTTGAACGAACTTCAAAATGAAGAAAATTTACGATACTGGTTTGGGTGATCAGGATGCTGACGTTTCTTGACCTTGGAATCTTTGCTAAGATGAAACAATTCTTTCTAGCTTCAGTCGGTTTGCTTCAAAATTTTTAGGTGGATCTGACAAGGCCTACAATGTTTTGGGTCCATTTTTGGGGTTCTGGGTGGATAAACAATTAACTGCAAAAAGACGTTTAGCATAAACGGTGTCTATCGCATTCTGCGGGTTGGGCAATAATAAAGTTGGGCCAGCCAAGGATTTACACATCGTCAAGGAATTAGTCTCATCGAGTTGACAATTGTAGGAGGAGGAGACGGTGTACGGTAGGTACTGGTGGGGCGTACGTTGTGAAAGCTGAAGTCAAACGTTAGCACCTTATGGCCACTCTCCGCAAAGGGTTCTAGTGCTGCAACCTTAAGACTAGAAATAAAAAGCACAAAACCTAGGTCTAACATAATATGGGTCCTTGTGGATGTGGTCACATGCTGCGTGCATCTTCAGCATGCTTTTCAAGGACAAGATCAAGTAGTTTTGTACGGGCCTTTAAGAAAGGCCAACGGACTTTAAGGGAGTTGAAGTCTCTTGAAATTATCTTGGGGGCAGGTGGGATACCAAAGAGACACGAATGCTTGATCGTGTTTGGAGATATCGTAGTCAGGACTCTAGCACTCGAATGTGAAGCAGGAGGGCGTCAAAGATGCAACCCGGTGGTTGGTGTTGGAAGATGAAATCAATGTGGGGATGCTTTAAGTAAGCCAGAAAACTACCTATACGATTTGATCTATCGGTTTGGTTGGCGTTGCAGCCGGTCAAAGAAAAAAGTAGTACTGAGATCAGTTAACCAGGTTTTTGTTATCAGGATGACCGCAAGAGTTGTTGGCTCTAGAGCAGTATTAGGTTCCTCACTTTATAAGCTATAGGACAGCAGCTAAGAGGAAACAGAAAGATTTTCCACAACTTCTCGGGCCGTAGGATAACCGGGAGGTGGGTTCCGTAGTGCGCAAATATCCATCACGTGCATCAGAGGTAACAAGAATTTATGGCACTAGTAAATGAATAAATCTGGCCAAGTGAAATATACTGGTGAGCGAGGGATCGTCTAAGTTGGAGGATTTGTGGATGGACATGCAGGAAGATGGAAGAAGTTTGGAAGTTGGAAAGGATTCCGGTAAGAGGGGTGGTACGCGAGTGGGATTGCCACAGCAGAACTTCCAATTTAAGGGAATGGTAGGGAGTTGTATACTGCGCCATAGAAAGCCGGCTAGCAAAAACGTGTCCGTGTATGCTGAGCCAAAAGATATTTCTAGAGCTTCAAGGGGGGAGGAGCACGGCTTTTTGTAGATGGAACATTTGGGGACGACGCGGGACCGAAGGGTGTCACGAAGAGGGAATATTGATATACGCAAGATCAGAAAATGAACTGCGGCCAGCTGAACTAGCCAGGTAGAGTGAGATAAAGCAGAGCTCAGTGATGCAAAAATAGGTTAATAAAAGCAATTAACGTCAGTTTGCGGGGTACTGGGGTAGGACAAGTGCGTCGGAGCCGCAAGGATGCATTTAGATAGAATGGCACAGTAATCGAGCGGACGTAGATGACTTCTAAGGGCTCTAAAGGTAGAGGGTCTTTGGGACTCCAATGGTAGTTGGAAAAAATTCTCCAGAAGTAGGGTGGGGGCACGGTTACAGTACACCACTCATTTGGAGATGATTACAAATGACGGCTGGTTGGTAGCCGAGTAAATAATGGTTCTCCAACTTGTGCCGAGATGGGTTGCTCGAATTTGGTGTGCCGAGAATTCCAAATATTCCCAGTATATAGGCCGGTTGGCTTGCTAGATGAGCAGGGTGGCTGTGGGTACGCGGGATAGCGTTGTTAATTGGATGAGTGACCGGGGTGCGTTCCCTGCATGTTTGGACTGCTTTAGGTTGAGTACTGCTGTGATTTTTAATAGTATAACGGGGAAGTAGTCGAAGGTGCATTTGGGACGGAATGTAGGCCCAATTTCTGAGGTCGTTGAAAGGTCCAAGAGTTGATGAGATGGTGCTTACTTGCTTGGTTGTATCAACTGTGCTGCTAGTTTCTGGTGGTACGATTGGCAAATTCAAACAATCCGGTTCGCGGCTGACTGGACAGTCGAGAGCAGTGAAGTGCACCCAATCTACCGATATTGGCTGCAACCCAATTTGAAGAAGCTTTGGGTCTACAAAAAGGTTATAACTACCATCGAGTTAAGCATGTCGGGATAGCCCTTTACTGGCTACTTATTTCTTTGAGAGAGACCTCAACAGTTGCTCTTGAATATATACTTAACATATCGTCGAGTTTTATTACCTTTGTGGCCAACCAACTGAACGCTGTTCGTCAGTTTGCCGCAGAGTCATAGAAGTCCGCCAGACACGGACTGATTTGATTCCGGTCCCTCTTCTCTTTCCGACCGCGCCTTCATCTCTGGACCTAGCTGACATACGTGAAATCAAAATTACCAAAGACAAACCTCACGGATCAGACATAAGGTTACGTAATTTCCGTCCGTTTCCGCCCCCTTCTTTAGCGAACGGACTGGGGCTTCAAATTTTTGCGTTTTATTCTGCTTGTACCCGCACAATACACTGCTCACTAGACTATGCTTTCCGTGAGAAGGTGCCTCCGAATTTCCCGTCCCTTCACTTATTGCGTTTTTTTGTCACGCGCTATCCATTCCACCAACTACAATTAGTGTTTATTCCCAAAATTCAGAAAACCTGCTTTCCGGTAGCATCATCGGTCAATTTCGGTCTGCTGCTTGTACATGACAGCCGGCGAGATGCGCAACAATGACACCGAGCCACACAAACGAGAAGTCCGCGTCGAACTCTAATGCCCCGCATGGAAATTCGTTACTGTTTATGCTCTTACCAAACACATGTAATGAGATACTTATTACTAGCTATTGTAGAGGCCCCCACAGTTTGCAAGTGATTGCTTACTCTAACCCCTTTTTTCACGATCGTCGCACGTGATCATGCGCAATGCATGTCCTTGGCACTGCCCAAGAAAATGTATTATTATCATTATACTACCTTCGGTGTCTTGTTGGGTTTGGATGTTCCCAGGGTTCAGCTCCAGTCATTCGACGAGCTTCGACAGTGCACTAGAGTTTTATGGAAAAATTCCGAACCCATGCGGCAGAGAAATTGCGTGAATATGATCAATGACCATTGTACCTGCTCAATCACTGTAAGGAAAAGGCGAGGGAGGCTACAGAAAAGTGCTTAGTGCGAAAGGGAGTGTGGAATTTTGAGGGATCCTTCACGGCCTCCGCACGGGGTTGTAGGGTAGCAGTTATATTATAATATCGTACATTTCTCGATTTCCGAGAGACATGCGCAAGGCAAGATCAAATTTGTACATGGATGCTGCAGAGGAAACGTGAATAATCGAAATCAGAAGAGATGGTTTGCATGCTACATCGGATTACTCTTGAAGCAAGATCAGAATCTGCAAAACAATACTTACTGTACAAGTACGGAAGACGAAAGTCAAAGATGAACCAACCGTTCTGCAGGATTATACAAAGTTTTCCGGGACTTTTTGTGAGCAACGGACCACCAGTCTTGTTTAATTGCACCAAATGTGCGCGTCGGTGATGCAAGACTGGAGTTCATTGGACGGATGTCGAGGTAGGGCCGCAGGGGTAAACGTTAAGAGGGTTACATGATGGACAGAAAAGTTAATCTGAGATGAAGATCGATAGGGGTGTGGTGATTGGATGAAACTTAGTCAAAATCAATAAGAACGTCATGCAAGGCAAATAGCGAAGCTGCATCTGACAATAATAAAGAGCCGGTAAAATGCTGAAGAGGGAGGAGGAATACTATCAAGTCTGCTGAACTGTTCTGGAGAACAAGATTTTGTGAAACGTTTTGCAGAGAGAGAATATAAAACTTTCAGGAATGCCGATTCCCTCTCTGTGTGGCTGGCCGGAAAAACTGGACTGAGACGTGCAATGGAGAATAAAAGGTTTCTGTAACAAGTGAAAACAGTTTTTAATTACAGCAGTCAAGGATATAATTTATGCTGTCATTTTTGTCTTCGCAGAATTTGGCGTCATTTAGACGGCAAATACGTAGATGGGGAAATCTGGGGCGCGCGCAAGGCATTCCAGCGGCACCAATAACTGTGTACTTAACCATTCGTGAAGGGGATCGGCCACCTTGTTTAGGTCGAGCGGTTTAGTGAATAAGCGCCAGATCTGACTAGCAGCATCCTAGTAGGAGCAAGAAGATAGCAGATTTGGAGTTACCCTTGAGGGGGCGGAACTGGCAATTGTAGAATGGATTATCCTACCGTGAATCTCGTATTACGTCTGCTTGCCCTTAACCTTTGTGAACATTTGCGCGTCACTCTTACCCGGCTCGGTACGGTTGCAATACTGGCAACCATGACACTTGATCGGTACAAGGAGAAGACAGTTTCGGAAGCGGTAGCAATTTGAGTATATTTCGACGGGAGCGTGCGAGAGAAAGCGCGTGTAGGTAACGCGCAAACGGCGACCGCGATTGGCGGTCAACGTTCGGTTAAACAAGCTATCCGGAGTAACAATTCCATGTTACACTACAGGGGCCTCCTCCTAGAAGACCGTCGGAGAAGGATCTCCATCGGGACCATATAGAACAAGCCGGAAACTGGCGGATGTTTGGGCCCTTGTCATTGATCGCCAATCGGAATATATGCCGTCCTTTTTTGTTCCCGTGGGTGTTAGTTGTTGTCAGCTGACCATGCGCCGGCCACCCAACCTAAAAAAACACGTTTAGGGGGGGGGGG
>LUCM01000492.1:25740-37481 GCA_008360955.1 Fasciolopsis buskii | reverse complement strand
AAAGGGCTGCTTCGGCCTTCTCACTTAAAACTTCCTTCACCGCGTTGACCCACAGCTTGAGCTGCTTCGTCTCCTGAAGTGTGCACGAAATATCTTGACGAAACATTTGGCATAGTTAGTTGAATTACTCTACTCCAATCATAAATCCGTGTTTCAGTGACGCAGTGGACATCAATCGAAAGTGAGTCCACTGTCGGAGTCAAATACGCCTGTTGGCCAGCCTGCATTAAAGTGTGCACATTTAAGGAACCAAGATTCAGAGGTTAACGAGGCTTGTGAAAATGTGAGCCAGCAGACTGAAAACCACCTACTACACCACTTGACAACTAACCGTTGCGAGTGTCCGGCGTGTTATCAGTGGGGACACTATGGGTAGGCAGAGGGGGCAAAGAGATTAGGTTGGAGACGGAAGAGAATGGTTGAATAGAAGAGGGGGAACTCATCGTGGTTGCACATTGAATGTGGCCAGTTTTAAGGGCAATCAAGGCGAATAATTGCATCAACCGTTGAAGTTGTATTGGTGAATTATTTGAGGACGTGTAACTCATAGGGATTGACGGACGGGTACTGCTAGGGTGTCCAGTCGCTAAGCCGAAGAACGATTAGGGTTCTCAACGAAAGCCATTGGTTCTGACAAGAACCCGACCCCAGGGTAGGGGGTACAGTTAAATGAAAGCCCATCTACTTAAATCAATTATTCTTCCACTCGTCTTCCCGACTGTGGCAAGTCAGAGCAACGCCCGACTTGGAGGACCAGGAGACCATTCCGTCAGGCCTCTACTCATTGATCTTCCAGGTATGATTGGGTCTTGGGCTTGTGATAAGCCCTCCTGTATAGCTAGCTGGGTCATTGAGGGATGCAAGCCGTCACACCACGTCAACGTGCAGTCTCCTTGTGACGGGTATGGAGCCCTTGATCACCAAATCCTTCAGCATCCAGTCTAACTACTCGTTCGACGGCGTCTGATTGATATCAGGTCCGTTTGGGAAATACAGGACTGTTAGTGTGTGGTTAAGGGGAAGATCAATTTTGTTCTCATAGCCACAAATTGCACAGATGTGCTCTATTTTTGTTGCAATCTAGCGACAATGTGTACTTGAAAAAGAGTCGCGACATGGTAAAAGGGAACTGATAAGCGAAAGGCCATAAAGTTGGATGAAAATCCAAGAATTCTGCGGGCTGTATTGCATTCCATATCCCAAAAGCGCAAAATCGTGGACCACGGGAGTGAAACCAGGTCTATTAGGTCAAGTACATTGACTAAGGCTTTTAAACTTCTTACTGGCGTGGAGGAACCTATTCGATCCATAAACTAACCACTGACTACCTCGGAGAGCGCTGGACTCCAAGGCAGCTCACCTGCGAGCATCAGCAATGTGTCCGAATCATGATGATCTGGATAAAACAGCGCTTTCCTCATGGCTGGAAAAACGGAAAACAAAACAAAACACCTTTTATCACGTTTAGTCCTACAATTTTCAACCAACAATAAAAACTTATCAGTGCCCAAAGGCCGTCTGATTCTTTTTAGCTCTAATCTACGACGTTCGTGTTTCTAGGCCATAAGGAGGCACCGCTATAACTGCTGTACTTTACACCTGATCCTTGATAGATTGCTGAAGATCATGTACTAATACAGTCAATCAACCTCCGTCATGGACAGTGAAACCTGCTCCTATAGACCATCATCCATAAGGCTGCAGCAGCCCAAATAACAGAACTCACTAATTCGCCACACATGAGAAGCGTGAGCAATCTGAAATCCTTACCGGAAAATCGGACTAGATTGCCTGGCTTCAAATTCTCCAAGCAATCAACGGAACTCAATAGGATGCAATTTTCTAAAAGCGAAGACTTGAATTTCTCGACTCGTCCGGTATAGCCTGTGTCGTGCCACAGGAAATTTGTTTCGACTGTGCTGAACCAATCCAAAATTACAAGTTCTGAGAGCGGGGAGAAATTGGGAGAAAGCCGCACCTGTTTGTAAGCAGCTATAATGATATCTACACTAAATGACGAGACGAAGCGATTCACTAGAAACCATCAAATGAAAAAAGATAACCAAGTGAATTTAGAGTGAATCTAAAAGAAAGATCGATCCACAAAAACAATAACGAATCAGACGGGCAGTGCAGGTGGGCGGCCTCGAACGAGGCATATTTGAGTGGTTCATTTGATGTCTATTCTTGTCATGCAACCGGTATTGGTCCTGTATTCAGACCGTGGTCGGAATGTTAGAATCACCGGAAAGCCACTTGGCTTCCATCCTCTTTGAGAAGCAATGAATCCAGATCCACCATATTTTTATACGCGACAAATGCCAGACTGCATAAGAGAATGTCGGCCGTCCTGAAGCATACCTTGACTCCAATCACGCATTGGTCCGCTCTAAGTGATTCATGCGCCTTGGTGGGCATTTAGGAGGTACAACGTGGCAGAAACGACTGGAAGGCGAAGTTTTCTGATCCAAACTGACTATCAGCTTTCCGTAACGCGATAGCCAAAAAACTAGAACTGATCCTAACTGCTGAAAGTAAACAGAACAAGTTGTTTACTAAGAATGTCGTGCATTCTCCTACCTGAATTATGTATCACTATGATCCCATGGCCAAAATTTAGTGTAGGTATGAAGTTAACTTCAGTTTTTGCACCGGCTGGTGCTTCCAACCTTCCTGGTTGGGGCCCAAGAGATGAGAGTTGTCTTTGGTTGGAAAAAAAAGAGAAATGGCAAAGAATCGCAGTCAGCAGTACAGATGTTATATGGTCTCTCTACAGAACTGGAGCCCCGTAAAAAATCATCGAAAATAGATAAATATCACAAAATGTATATGGCGAAAATATGGGAAACAAAACGTTATCCTGCTGCTTATTATTTCCCCCTCTTGTATCCATTTTCTATCTAATTCTGTTTACGTTTTTGTTGGCACCACGCTCCCTTCCAAGCAGCTATAAAATAAAATATCATGAACATCTAGGCGGCCAAACCAAAAGCGAACGATCATGCTTTCACTAATGTTATGAGCGCCAGCGAAAGGTGATGATTTGTTGAATGGAATGAGAGTCGGTGTCTCAGTAAACTGTAGGAGTTAAACAGACAAAAGATGTCTAGATTTTAGTGCATTCCAGATTTGCCACTGGCAGTGTGCTATTAACAATTTGCTTCCACCAACTGCATCTTCGGTTAAGTGCTCGAACAGACAGACTTTGGGGGTAGAGATTAGATGTGCAGAAATCGCTCGCGAGATATTCGTGGGAAGAATTACCGACAAACGACGTATCAAAAATCTATGGAAGCGAGCAGCGCACTGTGATCCGCAAAGTTTCGGATTAACCATCCAAACGCTGAGACAGACTACCTGGAGTGAAAAAGCTGACTTTTAAAAAATTGCATCGAAAAAAAAAACAAATTTCTGGGCTGTAAAACATCCCCGTGCTCTCCTAACGATGCAATGGTGAAAGGATCAATGAAACACATCGACTATGCTCCATTGTTGGTAGTGAAAGGAAGACCTAGAAAAGTTGCAATTTGGCGCGATTTCCGTCCGATGAATTCATAGACAACCAAACTTGATTGTACGAGCCGAGTTAGGAGCCCCTGATCATGTCCGAACACCGTTCAACGAAGTCCCGTAGCTCAGGTATACGCGACATACGTGCATGGGTTCGAATTACGTCGGAGTCGAAAATCAATCACATGTGGATCAATTCCACATCCCTCAATTCCGGCAGACCAAACTTCGTCATGTGCGACCAGCTTCGTAAATATCTATTGCTTACCTCAGGGGTTATACATCTTCAGTGTGGTGAACGCCATACTATGACTTGATCTAGCAGGTGTCACTAGCCTGAGAGCAATGAGATTTCAGTATTTATTACGTTTTGTCTAACCAGGGCAAATTTACTGGGTATGATATACGGGAATAGTTACTTCGCAAAAAAACAGCGATATCGAGGAAGATAATATTGAACCGACGTTTCGATTACCACCGGTATCCTTTCTGAAGAAACTTCATCAGTCGAATTGATTTTTATTACTTTCCCCTAGTTTAACCATTTTCTGTGTCATTCTCTTCACATATTGTTGCGTTGGTTCCGTGCTTGTTTTTGAAGCCGGCATAATTATATATATATAGGCATTTTGTGGATCTGCTAACTAAGTCTTCGAAAATATAAAACCGACCGACCGCACGAAACAAGGGGATTACATTTACACTGACAAACTAGCCTCGCATAAAAACCCCACAAGTAAGTCAGACCTACCAGGACCGGACAAAACGTGATCCAGACGAAGAACACAGCCCATAAATGGTCTGATCAGCGACATCGTTGGATCAATATCAGCAGGCAGACAAGGTTCGGAAAGTCCCAGATGATAGGGTAAAACCACATTCGGCAGACAAATGCAAGGTAGAACTGTGTGCGAATTTCCGCAGCGCAACCACAAGTAGAAAATGTGAATAGCCTGACTAAGGATTTCTGAAAAGGCTGTTGAATTCGGAAGAGCTGTCAAGGAAGAACGTATACGATTCAGCTCGTCTAGTTGAAGATGTGAGCCTTCATGGATCTGCATTAATAAGAATACCAATGAGACGAAAGGAAAAAGTTAAAGCAAGGAAGCCAAAAAATAACAGCTGAGCAGAAAGGCAGAGGAAGGTTAATCAGAACAGTGCTTTTTATCTCGAACTAATGCTAGCCACAAATCCAACCAGATAATTGTGTGAGATGGTCAAATTACCATTATTATTGGTCAGCTTCAGTGATAGAGAGGACATCTGGAAAACCGAGAGCGAATTCAGAGGCGTACTCTTCGGCACAGTCCATCGCAATGGGTGTGCTCAACAATAGATCAAACAAGGGACGAAAAAATCTTAGCAACAGCGAGACAAGGATCAGAGGAATTTTCCAATCCATCAAAACTTTGCTTTCCATATAAGTAAGATGACATGGTTACAAAGCATGATGTCGAAGAAGGACAGATGAACTGCCTGCTTGTTGAAAAACGAGGCATGCAATCTAAAAGTGAGTCGAAATCCATTCAATGTACTAACGAACACTAAGTTCACCAATTTCGCACTGCGATCTAAATGAGAAACGATTTTGACCGCCCGCACTAAGATGGTGGAATGAATGAGTGAAGATAAGATCTCCATCCCAAGTGTCTTCAAACTGACTGGTGATTTCATTTATGATCTCGGCGGTAGAGATCCGGCCCATGAGTTCGAGGGTGAATATAACCTTGTGGTATTCTGTGGTCAAGGCGTTGGATAAACAGAAAATGAATCTTTCAGAAGATGCTAACAATTTTACGGCACCCAGTGAGTTGTGATAATAAAGAAATTTACTGTATTTGGAGAAAACAAATAAAGGTATCACAATTCCGTGCTTCATACTGATTATGAACAAAGAACGTTCTTCCCACTGCAACATTTGACCAACGACAAACAACCAATAAATTCGAATTCATAACAGCTGAGTCGAAAGATGTTCTCGATACCGTTGTCTTGTTCGCGCTTGAGGTTTGTTCACGAGTTGGCCATTAATGTTGCACGAGTTTATCAAATCGCACTGTATTTCTGATGCCACAAACGAATCACACGTGCAGTGACAGCGGCATGCTTCATAGCGTCAAGAAAGTTTCTCGAAGTTTGAAGTGATATACTACCACGTAAGATTAGCGGCGTAAGGAGGCAAGTAGCACCGAAGTGCTGGTGGATCCGAGATTCGAAAATCAGACCGCCGGAGTAACAAACACTTAATCCACTTGACCATAGCCGCGATCGACGATTACTGTCATCTGCGTCAACGAAACCTTTGCTGCGTTCTCCCTTAATGTTCGTGTATTCAGCTAACAGGCCCACAGTTGACTATCACGGAAAAATCCTAAGGTATGGCATTAAACTAAAAGATCACCGTAGTAAGTAAACGTACTTGTTGCGCTTTGGATGGATAATACAGGATCTATCAGCGAGGAGTTCATTCTGGGTGATCTCATAGCTCAATTGGTGGAGTGCAAGTGGTGCAAAAGAGCATAGAGATTGAAGTTATCCTTCGTCACACACACACACATACACACACCTAATTAATTACCCTTACTTGGGCAAGTCCAATTGTGACAGATATCAGGTTTTTGATTTGAATAAAAACGGAATTCCACGGCAGTTTTATATCACCAGAAAATATAACCACGCACAGGGCGACTTCTATTGTGTAGAACCCGAAGTGCTTGGGAACAAGGAGAGTTGACAAAAACTATAGATTGTAGAACTCAGAGCCAATCATTATAGGTAACCATTTAAACATTGCGAAACCGCTTCTCAGCTACAGACTATACTTTACTTGTTGATACTTAAGGTGATTCTTTTTCTCTTGATTCCACATTCATCAGCAATGGTTTCCTCTGAGGCTTCACTGGGACTAAATATGATTACTGGGAAGTATTTCGTAAACTTAACCATCTTTGTACGCGAAATCTCTCCGCATCTAGGTATCCGCTAAATCGTGTCTAACTTTTGAGAGTTCACTTTTTAAGATTTTCCAATTCAGATAAGCATGTACCCAGTGGAAACGATTCTGCTCCTGCACAAATTGAATCGTACCCAACAGTACCGTGCTCAAATCCGCGCCTCCTACGCTATCCAGAAGAAGAATCTGAACTGAAGTAATTCACATGGAAACTTTTTTCGCTGACGAATAAAATAATCCAATTCAAAAACGACACAGGCAATTAGACAACAAAAAGTAACGGCGGAATTAGTGGGTGGAGATAAAACATACTTGAAATAAAAAAAATCCTGTGACTTGACAACGAGATAATGCAGGCAGGTAAATCTGGAAAGAAGTTCAACAGAGTGGTAGAGAGGAACCAAAAAAGACGATTATTGGGAATTTTATATTCAGGAAGATAAATGTCGAAAATGCAGATGCACTGAATATAAATTAATTATGCGGGAAAGCTAATTAAATGCAATTTTAATTTATGTACCTCAATTCATTGCGTTGCGGAATGGGAAGTCAAAAAATTAACACCCAATAATACACATCGCTTTAGGAAAACACCTTGTATACCAAAATATAGCGGCCGGTTTTCAGACTTTGACTAAACGGAGTCGCTCAAAGTGCATTACTATAGAGTAACCACCGCAGTGAGCTCATGGCTAAGTGCTAACAAGAAGATTTATAGGAAACCCAAGAAGCATAGAGTTCACGAGAGTTTTATGCTATGAAATAAGGGCTGGTTGGTGAAATATTTTAGAACAATGCAAGACAAATTCTTTCTGGCGTATATTAACTTCAGAACTGGATGGATGAACAACGACGATGTCCACTCGCACAGCAATGAAACGTTTCCCATGCAAACCCCCATAAAGCTTCGAAAACTGTGTCGATCACTTTCAAACAAACCTCCCTTTGATACCGCACGGTAAATTATTTCACGGAAATTCTACAGTCTCAGATTGTGTAACAACCAACCTTGCATCAGCATCTTCTGGTTGCAGTTGTGACGGGTAGCACAGCGGTAGAGGTAAACACGCGTATGTCCAACGCTCGAGTAGCTTACGCTGGACTGAAGCACTTGTGGCGTCAGCCTGATATTCCACGGAAGTTGAAAAGCCATTTGAACTGTGCGTGTCGGAGATGTTCGTCGATCGGAAGCTGTCGACCACCGATGTCTACGTGGTATCACCAGGATTTGATGGAGTGACCAGGGGACTATCGGGGAGGTTAAGAATCTAGTATTAGATATAGTTTCTGAGAACACTTTAACTCAGCATATGAAATTTAGAAGACTACGCTGGTTGGGTCACGCGTTGCATATGGCAAACACTCGTCTACTACACCGTGCTCTGTTTTGCGATCCTCTCACGGAGTAGAGAAAACCATGAGTAGGTCAGCAGATGACGTGGCAACATGTAATGAGAAAATGTACAGCGAACTTTGGTAAGGTAGGTGTCTCATTTTTAGCAGTTTGGGGTACAAAAGACTTGTCAACCAGATAGCTGGTGACACTGCGGGATATGCCAGTAAGCCGTGAACAGTGGCAGTTATGTTGCCAATCTTTGCCGAATCGGAATGATTGAAGAAGTCATCAACATTATCATCATTCAGCGTTAAATAGCAACACAAGACCCACTGACTGCTGCAAGTGTCTAAAAAACGAGTGAATACCCAAGGGGAACAGGGAGTGGACCTACACAGGCGGGAAAAGATAAGATGCTGCTGCAGCCAACAAACGGAACACAATCTAACTGTACAATCATTCTGATCCGATAGAAAATGACAACACGATCGCCACTGTTCACGGTTCACTGCCATATCCTTCAGTGTCTCCAGCCAGCAAGTCGACAAGTCTTTCGGACCCCAACCACGAAGTCGTGAGACACCTACTTTATCTAAGTTCGCTATACATTTTCTCATCCCACGTTGCCACGTCATCTGTTGGCCTCCACATGGCTTCTTCCATTCCTTAGGAGGAACACAAAATAAGGCACGGTATGGTAGACGAGTGTTCGTCATGCGCAACACGTGACCCAACCATCGTAGTCTACTAAGTTTCATACGCTGAAACAAGCTATTCTCAGAAGTGGCACCCAATACCAGATTCCTAACTTCAATATTACTCACCCGGTCACTCCATCCAATCCTAGCCTCACTATGTAGACATCGGTGGCCAAAAACGTCCAAATCGATGAACATTTCCCACACGCATACTCCATGTCTCGCAAACGTACAACAGAAATCAGCGCACTGCAACACAGTACACACGACATTTCAACTTCAGTTAAACATCAGGCCGACAACCCAAATGCTTCAGTCCAGTGTAGGCTACTTGAGCATTGTATATTACTTCTACTGCCGAGCTATCACTTTTAGACAAGCAGCTACCAACGTAAGTGAAACGGTTTACTATCGTTGGCTCCTCGCCATCCAGAAGTTAGGCACTAATGTCCTTCAGCACTGCAACAGCACTTTACACTTTCAAGGTGCAAAGCGCATGCCAAACCGAGCCACAAACCTCGAAAGTCTATCTAGTGTGCATTGTGCATGGTCCGCGGATTCCAACAGACGCACGACGTCATCTGTGTAATGTAGATCACATAGCTTCCCTCCATTTCCTAATTCGATTACAACATCCCGGAGACCTCCTAAAGCATCCTCCATCACCTCCCCCATGACGAAGTTAAACAGGAATGGAGAGATGGGACACCCTTGTCGAATGCTGCTTGTCGTTTCGAATGAACTTGTTTGAAAAAGTACATCCGTACAGTTTGACTGTTCCGTGTATTGGCTACTGCAGCATTCTTATCGACTCCAGCCCATGTAGATTCACTCCCTGATCTCCTTGCATATCCAAGTTTTTGTAGAAACGTGCAACTTTGAGTCAGTAGAGTTGTTGACACTGATGGGGATGATGATGGTCGATCTAAAATAGTAAATTGAAGAAGGATTTCCAATCCAGAAACGTCAAGGACTGAACCATTGAGACATCTTCAATTATCTTCAACCATTATACCGGGGAATGTCATGGACCCCAGACTGGTAGTCTAACTGCACCTACACTACCCAGTCCACTGGTTGATATATTTTCCCATGTCATCAACTGGCCACGTCGACCCATACTCAAACCATTACGTGCATCGCAAAACAGCGCACAATGATGCAATCGTTCTGTGGGCACAAAAATAATACACACGGAAAAGCTTACGAAGTTAACGACAATTATCGAATGCGAGACGAAATTGCACAGTAATCTGCAGAATAACCGATTTCACAAAACATTCTGGAACGGTGGTCAGAAAAGATTGCCCATTTGACTCGAAAATTTGCATTACTTAAGATGCCTTTGGTAGGACTGCTTTGGCAAGACCTCCCATACAGATTTACATTTCCCAGCATACTGTATTTTTGCAACCTTTTAGGTAAACGTATTTGGGAAGTATGGTGAATCTAGCACACCACACAACTCTCAGCAAAAAAGATACACATGTGAGCTAACAGGTAAAGCCAACAAATGTCTTCAAGCTTTGTGTGTTTATTCCTCGTCATGACTTGGCTGATACCTGAAGCTTTTCAACAATTCTTTACTAATTGTAGAAATAAAACTCATTTGGCATATTCGCCTGTCGGGCTCAGGACGGAAAATTTCTAATGCCGTTTTATTGGCAATTCGCGACGAGTCCACTGCCTCCATAGAATATATTCTTGCTAAAAATTTCCATAAAGTAACAGTAGATTTGTTCGTTATGATCCGTTCGACCAAAGAAGGTTGGCAAGACGATATGAGCGAACTAAGGAGGTATCAGCCTTATCGATATAGCACCTAAGTTCTTTCCAACCAGTCTGCTAAACCGCTTTGTTGCTGTTCGAGATACAGGAACTCGCTCCACCCAGGGTGGCTTTCGTCGAGGAAGAGGCTCCATTAACCAGATCTTCACACTACGTCGAATGCTAGAACCCACCAGCATCGACTTCCTTGCAGCATTCCACTCGGTTGGCAGATAGTTAATTCGGAGCGACGGGATGCCGGAAAAGTACGTTAGGGTGTTGAAGCCACAATACTCGTAAACAAAGATGCGTGTATGCGCCTACAGCAAAGAATCTGCAGACTTCCCACTTGACTCAAGTGGCCATCAGAGTTGCCTGTTATGAACGATTTTATTCAACCACGCTCTATATTGGATAATGTGTAGTGCTCTCAATAACTTTCGAGTGATACAACTCGGCCGTAGTTACTGGATCATTGACCTCCAGTTCGCCGACGACATTGGTCTTCTGAGAGAGAAGCCTGCAACTGTGCCACCGGTTCTAGATCGTATTGTAAGCGAAGCCATGACTATTGGAATTACGCACATCAAAAAGAAAGTTTGCATAAAATAATTCACAATCTGATATCATCGCTCAACTCACCATAAAGAAACCATGGAAGCACTGTACAGCTGTTTCATCCTTCCTAGGAATCATCAGCAATGCATATGGACCGCGCCCGAACTCGGACGCGAACCCGAACAAAGACGAACGATTCTGAGTCGAACGCCTTAGCCATTACGCTACCGGGAAGGCTCTCAACGGTTTGTTCAACTTCATCACATCATGATGTTGCACATATCCGTCACTCATTTGCACGGCCACTGACTCCTAGCGCACAACAATCTACCCCTTCTGATAGATCACTTCTCTGCATGTAGCCCTAGTACGACCAAGGCTTTCGATATGACCTACACAGCTTGAATACTTGCAAAATGTTAGTAGTACCAGATTGAATGTTCTCATCAAATAATTCACCATCTCATATGATCGGTCAACTGAGCATTAAGAAACGATCGAAGCACTGCACAGCTCTTTCATCCTTGTTAGGAATCATGAGCAGTGCATATGCACTGTGCTCGAACTGGCACACGAATCCGGGACGAACGATTTCCAGTCGAACGCCTTAGCCATTACGCTACCGAGAAGGCTCTCAACGGTTTGTTCAGATTCACCACATGATAATATTGCACATATCCGTCACTCATTTGCACGGTTACTGTCCGCTAGCTCACAGCGATCGACCTCTACTCATAGATCACTTCTGTGCAGGTAGCCCAACTACGACAAAAGGCTTTGGATATGACCTACAGAGCTTGATTACTTGGTACATTTTAGTAGTAGGAGATTGAATGTTTATATGAAATAATTCACGATGTGATACCATCGCTCAACGCACCATAAAGAAACCATGGAAGCACTGTACAGCTGTTTCGTC
>LUCM01000492.1:0-14577 GCA_008360955.1 Fasciolopsis buskii | reverse complement strand
ATGTGACCAGTATATATATATATATATATATATATATATATATACTGGTCACATGCATCGATAACTATTGGGTAAATTCTTCTGCCCAAAGTGTAAGGCGTCGTCGGCGTCTGAAGATGTGTGCTCCAACTGGGTAACGTATCAATTTTTACAGTGACCGCACTGAGCTGCATCAGTTTAGACAAGTACCTTATACCAAAGAGCCCTGAAACCTGTCATAGAAATAAGCTGGTTTTTCGCGACTTACACCTTCATCCGGATTACATTTTACTACTGGCTATCATTCAATAGACAGATTCATATTGAGTTATTTTGACGTCAGAATATCGGAACGGCCAGGTGTCCCAGCCAACAGAGGTGGAGCAGGAAAAGAGTCCAGGGTTCAGGAAAGATGGGACAGTGCTTTCCGTACAAGAAGTCCCAACCCTGATACACTCTAATGACGACTCATGTGTGCTTGTGTTTCTATTCATTTCTTGCGGGCATGAGCAGGCAGTTAAAATTTGATATTCAGAAAAGAGGGTATTCTGTTCGATTCATTGTGACCGCTATCTCATGTGGAGGCAGAAGAAATGAAACACATTCAACCCTGAAACGAGAATAAACCAAAATAGGAAAGTGAACCCGTTCAGTAAACATACATTGGTTGTAATCAACTTCGTTATCAATTTACGAATTGTTATTATCAATTGCGTAGTTTGATGACTTCTCGGTTACCTCGGATAATCACTTTAAGTTTGATCAGCTAGCGTCATTTTCTGTGGAATACTATACGGCGCCTCTTCGACTACTAGTGTACTGTCTGGAATGCAGACCCCACTTCAGCTACTTCAGCATTCTGCAAAACCCTAACCTGTCCCGGCCGTGGCTTAGCTTACAGCGATTCTCACTGCGTCTCGGCCGAAATATGGATAGTATTTTTCTTAACTGGGCCTATCGGAATGCTGAATAAGGTAGTTAAAACATGATAAACAGTTGACATAACGAAATATCAAATTCAGTGGCACTGTGATGTGCAACGCCACATTACACTCACTTTCTCGGTAGATGACTAGTCGGTAGTTGCAATAAGTCCTGTGTGTGATACACTCCACCTATTTGGGGTCGGGTCCAACTTGTCAACTTCCCCCGAGAAACTGAATCGCTGGGGGGCGCATGGCTCGGTAACAGTATGAGACCCGCTCCCCCAGAGTAGAACTGTATAAGGATGGCTGGTCTGAGGGAGAGATTGAGATTATAACGGGCACTGATAGAAAACAATCGTCAGCTTCTTAGAAAAACGATTTCATCAAGTCAGAAACTAAGCGACTCATATGGAAAATGTACATCTGCCTCACTCAGTTGGTGAAAAAACTTACCGCTGCACATCCCTAATTTCCAACTCAGAGTCAATCCCATGGAGTAATTGAGCGAAAAACTAACCAGTCGTTGCCACTCCTGATAATCACCATCGACGATGATGGATTGAAACTAAACTGTAAGGACCATTATGAAAAGAACTAAACTAATGAGCACCTTATTCACTACTGTCTAACAACGATCTATGGGTGTGCGAGTTATGAATAGCACCAACTACTGATAACACCGTCAGCAGCTACAATGAAATTCCTACTTTTCCGCGTGTCTTGCGACGACGGTCGCATTGTGAGTGAACAATGAACTTTGGTTATTGTGAAAATGTCATTCAAGTCTGGATCTACTTCCCTAAAGAATATACACAACTGCTTCATAGAGGTTATCAATCATCAGCAGCCCATACCAGCCATTCCATGCATTGGATAGGAATCGACTGGTGAGCGCGTGGAAACACAAGGACAGCATGCTATTCGGGCTGCTTGCCAATGATTTCAGTTTCGTTCCATTTGCCCAAATATTAGTCTAGCAAAAAGGTGCTCTGGTTTTGGTTTCTACACCACAGCACCATCTGCTCAATGTAAAAAAGGAATAGCGGAAGACCAACTGCATAGTAGTCAGTTGCAAAATTATAGGGAAAATGAGAGCTTTCGAATATAAGAACGCCACTGATGGCGAAATGAAGTCATAGCACATTGTCTCCAGCCATTGCCTCAGGATATTGCGCGGACCCTAATCCGGTTGTCTAATAGGACCTTCGCGAGCCCGTCCACTAATTTAAGTTTCCATACTATTTCCTCACCTCGTCGAATAACCACCTCGATCCATACCCCAACCGCCATCTGCTTCGGAGAATATCGTATAACGAGACAGTTGTTCTGTGGGCATGCGCGAAACATGCTCCAACCGCCTTAAACTATTCAGATTCCGCGCCTGTTATAAAGATTGAATCTTACCAACCAGTACCTCACAGCTGACCTCTGAGATACATAATTCGCATAACATATTCTACTGCATCAAAAGTCATCCATATCTTCCGTCCTCAACGGCCAAGTTTCGGGTCTGCAGAGCAATATCTACCTCACCGTTTCTGCATGTACTCGACATCTGATCGATACCCAGATGTCACACCGACGACAAAGATGTAAATCCCAATCAGGCCAGTACGCTCCTGCAATAGCGTTTTACACTCCAAAGGTGCGAAACGCATCGCCAAAATATCTACACTGTCGCACAGGCGAGCGAGGACTTCAAATTATTCCGGTCTCCATTCAGTAGCACATATCGTCCGTAGATTCTAAGCCAGACAGCTTCCTGTCTGAAGAAACACCAGTGCCATTATTCTCACATAAGAATAGGAATGTCTCTATAACCATCTCAATAACCAAAAAATTGAAAAGAAAAGGTGAAATGGAGCAATCCTCACGAACACTACTCCTCATGATGAAATCAGGTCACAGATCGCCGCAAGCATAAACTTGGTTGTTCGTAGACAGAGATTGGATAAGTGAAATGGATTTCTTCAGAACAGTCTTCGGTGAGGCAGCGCCACAGAATTTCACGATCGACTTAGTCGAACGCCGCTTTCAAGTTACGAAAGACAGAAATCGTGGGTTTAATAAAAAGTATCTATGTTCTCAGATCCGTTGCTAACTGAGAACTTGGTCGGTACAACCCCGACTTGGAAGGAAAGCGGCTTAGTTCTAACGCATACATGTTTCGCGAGTATTACATAATCAAATGAGGATGAATCCCGCGAGCAGCTTGGATACAGTGCTCACCAAATTAATCCCTTTGTGATTTTCACATGAGGATCCTTCACCCCTTACGCAAATCAATACAATCACCAATTTATACCGGTCCTTAGGAATCTCCTCACTTGCCCAGATTTATCAGTTTTGTTAACTTCGATAGCTACACTTCGCCACCGTTCTTGAGGAAGGTCCGAGACAGACCATTAGATGCAGCTGCCTTACGACTTTTAAGATAGCCTGTTTCCCTGATCACTTCCATTTCGGATGCAGGGATGGAATCCACCTTAGCTTACTGGACCTTAGAGCTAAACGATACAAAATCATGATGCGGGAATTCAAAAACGGACATAATCATTTAATATTCGTGAGGTCCGCTTGCTCAAACAGTCCTTTCTCTCTATAGCTTCATCTTCAGGATTTCAACTTACTGTTTAAATCCTAGTCACTTACGTTATTCTTCCATTATTAATGAAATCGACAACACAGTGCAATTCGCAATGACACTGAAGCGACATCTCTAACAATGCGTTAGGACCACATAGCTGTCGCGTACGAAGACCACAGTTATAATCGTTACTGTTTTTAAAGCTGCTAAAGCGGGCAGTAGGCCACGGATGCTGAAAGGTCGACAGACTGAAAACTGTGAGGCCCAAATTTGTCCGCCTTCTGGTTCAGCTTCAACTAGTACATATGCACCTAATGTGGTTCACTGATCAATTTTTATATGCAAAGTTCGTGTCTTGCCTTGCTCTAAGACTTGAGCAGGAGTCTCAGAAGACATCGCGCTAAATCGAAAAGTTGAAAAACGCATTTGGAAAACCAGGCTCTTTTTCGACAAATAACACCAAAACTTATTTGGCTGATAGGTGTTAATTTTCATCCGGGAACTGACTGGCATTTCCACTATGTTGAACATTACCTGATACGCTAATCAAATGGAAAACTGAGGCAAACTGATGCCAACGACTGGACGAACCTATTGCAGTTTCCCATCTGGAATCAACCTTAAGACGGTATGGAAAGCAGACCCAAAAAGTGTGGGTGTGAGAAAGTGTTCGGCGAACAGCATTACATGCAAAAATGTGAATAGCAGTAATGAGCCAGAAGACAGCGATGACTGGTCGGTCAAAGGCAATCATGATCAATAGTAAAGGGAATGAATGAGAGCAACATCAGTTTCTCTGAAGCTATGTTGTGTTTACCTCAATACTAGCTCGGATACTTACCGCATTTTTTTCAGGATCCAAAGTTTGAAAGAATGAACCACGAAGACACAATCCATATTCAGGTTCTGAGGCATCACTGTTTCAACTGAGTCTGTGTAAATGTGTGGATCCTACAAATGGTTGGGTATAAAGTAAACAATGGGCATTAGGAATATCCTCTGTGATACTGGGCACGAGAGTGCAGTGGAAAAGGCAAACCCCTTAACCGTTAGAACCTACTACATTTAGAGGGAACTGACAACCATAGCCCTGAAACTTGGAGTGGCACGGAACCAAATGAGATCACAACAAGTCAGGCGTGGTAACGAGCTGGGCAATAGCGGCTTGCCGTCTACTTCCAAAGTGATCGGCAGATTTGCGATTCAACCCCCTGGGACCTTTGGTGAAGGACAGGTAAATCACATGACCATCGCTGACCTGTGAAAAAGAGATCACAATCGTTAAGCATCCATCAAAAGACAATTCAAATTTTCGAACGACTGGGAGAAAACGCCTCCAACTATCTCCAGTCTGACAATGAAAGAGAATAACTGAATGAATGGATGAACGGATGGATGAAGAAACAAGCTGACCAATCCGCCAATCAGTGATATAGTAAGTGACGACGTGAGTGAGTGAGCGAGTGAATGAACAAGTCAGTTAGACGGTCAGTCGGTCAGTGAATGCTCGAATGAACGATTGAGAGGCTGAATGAGTGAGGGAATGAACGAATGAGTGAGTGAGTCAGTGAGTCAGTGAAAAGACGAGGGAGTGGGTGAGTGAGGCAGTGATTTACGCAAGGTGTGAGAGGTTAATAAGTGAGTCAATGAATGAGCGAGAAAGTGTGTAGGTGAGTGAGTGATTAAAGCAGCGGGTGATATATGGAAGGTGTGAATAAGAAACAAATGAGTGAGAGACTGACTAATTGACTGATTGATTCATTCATTCATTCATTGAACGAATGAATGAGTGAGTGGGTGAGTGAGTGAGAGGGAGTGGGCGATGGAACCAATGATTCGATAGGTGAACGAGCGGGCGAGGACTGCATGAGTGAGTGAGAGCATGATTAAGCAAACGGATTCTTTCGCGGTCCATCCACGGTCAGTTACATCTTGCGTCGGTAGCCCACAATTTTGAACGTTCAATATATGCTAGTAATGGCTAGTTTTGCGCTAAACGGTGATTCGTCTTATCCCGGAACTTCACCTCACCTGGTTTGATATGGCCCTATGCGTCTTTGGGTTGGTCCAATTTCAAGAGTAACTCCTGAAAGTTCTTATTACTAATCATCATCATCATCATCGTTCAGCGTTAAACAGCAAAGCAAGCCTCACTGACCGCTGCCTTTCCCCAGAGTTACACGTTTATATAAAAAGAGTGAATATCCAAGGGGAACCGGGAGTGGACGTACACAGGCGGGAAAAGATAAGATGCTGCTGCAGCCAACACAAGGAACAAAGCCTAACCGTACAATCATTCTGATTCGATAGAAAATGACAACACGATCGCCACTGTTCACGGTTCACTGCCATATCCTTCAGTGTCTCCAGCCAGCAAGTCGACAAGTCTTTCGGACCCCAACCACGAAGTCGTGAGACACCTACTTTACCTAATTTCGCTGTACATTTTCTCATCCCACGTTGCCACGTCATCTGTTGGCCTCCGCATGGCTTCTTCCATTCCTTAGGAGGAACACAAAATAAGGCACGGTATGGTAGACGAGTGTTCGTCATGCGCAACACGTGACCCAACCAGCGCAGTCTACTAAGTTTCATACGCTGAAACAAGCTATTCTCAGAAGTGGCACCCAATACCAGATTCCTAACTTCAATATTACTCACCCGGTCACTCCATCCAATCCTAGCCTCACTATGTAGACATCGGTGGCCAAAAACGTCCAAATCGATGAACATTTCCCACACGCATACTCCATGTCTCGCAACCATACAACATAATTGAGCGCAATGCAGCACAGTACACACGACCTTTCAATTTCAGTGAAATATCAGGCCGACGCCACAAGTGCTTCAATCCAGCGTAAGCTGCCCGAGCCTTGGAAATGCGCATACTTACCACCAATCCCGAGCTACCATCGTCAGACACGCAGCTGCCAAGGTAGGTGAAACGGTCCACAATCGTCAGCTCCTCTTCATCCAGTATCAAGTTCGGCGCTGCTGTCGTCCAGTCCTGTAACAGTACTTTGCACTTTGAAGGTGCAAAACGCATGCCAAACCGAGCGACGGATCTCGACAGTCTATCTAGTGCCCGTTGTGCATGGTCCGCAGACTCGAACAGACACACGACGTCGTCTGCGTAATCTAGGTCGCATAGCTTTCCTCCATTTCCCAGTTCGACTCCTACATCCCGGAGACCTCCTAAAGCATCTTCCATCACCTCGTCCATGATGAAGTTGAACAAGAATGGAGAGATGGGACACCCTTGTCGAACGCCACTAGTTGTTTCGAATGAACGTGACAGTTCACCATATACCCTAACGCGACCATAGGTATGCGAGTACAATGCTCGCAACAGGTTCACAAACTTAGTTGGCATACCCTTCCGGTGGAGAGCACTGACTAGTGCTGGTCGATCCACGGAGTCGAAAGCACCTTTTGAGTCGAGGAAGACTACGATCGTAGGGCGACGGTGCGTGTGGCGCGTTTCGAGTATCTGTCGAAGAGTGAATATTTGGTCGATGCAACCTCGACCTGGCCGAAATCCGGCCTGTTGTTCGCGGATATTACTCTCGCGAATCCGTGTCAAAGGGCGAAGCATTATCGAAGCCAACACCTTAGTAACTATCGGAATTAAACTAATCCCACGATGATTGCTGCAGTCACTCCGTGTACCCTTCTTGAAGATGGGCACAATCAGTGACTCACTCCACGATACCGGGATACGCTCCTCGTTCCAAATATCATGAAGCAAGGAGGTAAGTGATTTCACCAGCACTTCTCCACCCAATTTGAAAAGAACTGGAGGAAGGTCGTCGGGACCGGCAGCTTTCCCTCCTTCAGAAGCCGAATATTCGACTCCACTTCCACTTCCGTTGGGGATCAAGTGACACCTCCCAAGGATTCACAGCTCCAGACGTCGGACTAGATACGATAGCGTATGGCCAGTTAAACTGATCCGTGAAATGTTCTGCCCAACGGTCCAGTCTTTCCTGTCTACCATGGATGAGCTCTCCATTCTTATCGCACACGACTTCACTAACCGAAGTTCGCCGCCCACCGCTGTCGCGTATAAGCTTAAACAGTCTTTGACTGTTACCTGAAACGGACGCCACTTCCATCTCTTCGGCTACCTTAATCCACCAGCTTTCGCGGTCATTCCTAAGGCTTATGGTCAACTGACGCTGCAATTGCCGACGCATCTTATTCATTTCCTTGCAGTTAGGCAGCTCGCGTTTTTGCTGCATTAGAATTAGCGACGCTTAAGAGATCCAGTGTTTTTGATGAATACTAGGTCTGGGACCGCAGGAGAAATTCGCTGCCAAATGCATAGCCTGCTTAATTTGATCCCACTGATTGTCTACATTGTTACTGGTCGCAGTTCTTAGTTCCTCGGACAGTTTCTGTTCGTAGCTGTTGCGAACAGCCGAATCAGACAAACGTTCGACAGCCAATCGGATTTGTGGCCTGCGTCGATGGCCATTCAGCTGCAGCAAAAATCGCATTAAAACTAACGCATGGTCCGATTCGACGTACGTGGTCCAGTAAGACCTACAGTTCTGGACAGAACCGCGCCAACGGTAGCTAACTGCGATATGGTCAATCTGACTCAAAGAACCTGTCGAGCTAGAGCGCCATGTCGCAGTGCGACGCGAACTGTGTCGGAAATTCGTACTAGATAGGAATAAATGATTGTCTGCACAGAACTGGAGAAGTCTTTCTCCGTTGTTTGTTCGCTGTGCAGGCAAGGCGCATCGCCCACCTAAACAGGACTCCGATGCACTAAGTTTTCCAACTTGTGCATTAAAGTCACCTGCTACCACTACAATGTCAGAGCGTTTGCTCTTCCGAACAAGAGTGACGAGGTTATCGTAAAATTTGTCTTTCTCCATATCAGTGGTGCAGTCTGTTGGAGCGTATGCCGAGATAACAAATAAACTGCGCTTAACACTACTATCCTTTCGGACGCCGACTGATCCCTGCAGTCTCATGGCACACAAGCGACTGTTGACTGGGATCCAATCTAAAAGGGCTGCTTCAGCCTTCTCACTCAACACTATTCCTACACCACGTTGACCCACAGCTTGAGCTGCTTCGTCTCCTGAAGTGTGCAGGAAATATCTTGACGAGACGTTTGGCGCAGTTAGTTGAGTTACTCTACTCGAATCCTGAATTCGTGTTTCACTCACGCAGCAGACATCAATCGAAAGTGAGTCGACTGTCAGAGCCACGCCTGTTGGCCAGCCTGCATTAAAGTGCGCACATTGAGGGAACCGAGATGCAGAGGTTGACGAGGCTTGAGAAAATGTGAGCAAACAGACTGAAAACTACACTACTTGACAATAAACCGTTGCGAGTATCGGGCGTGTTATCAATGGAGATACTATGGGTAGGCAGAAGGGGCAAACAGAGTGGGTTGGAGACAGAAGAGACAGGTTGAATAAAAGAGAGGGAACTTATTACTAATGTGGACATTGGAGGCGATGAATTGACGTCCCGCAAACTACCACGAGTGCGGCCAGTAGACCCGGATGCCTAGTGATTCTAAGGGTCGGCTGATGACCGATTATTGATCTCACAGATAAAAGTCAATTAATTTAACATTATCACATTTACTCCATCTAGACGAAAGGCTAGGAAAAAGAATGCGAGGCGAACGAAAATGGTGGCAAGTGGGCATTCAATCTCAGCTTTTTCCACAGTGGTTTCAGAAAACAATCGATAAAACAGTCCCACATTAGAGGTTGGCGGGTGGCATAACAGCAAACAAATGCAAGACGAAAGGAAGAGGAACCAAGCTTACCCGGAATCGTTTGGAGCAGTTGTTGATGCTGGATTTGGAACCTGAGACAAAAATGCAGTATTTTCGATCTCCTCTAACTTGAACAACGATAAGCCGAAATTATTCAAATCGTTTCATAAGTCGTAGTTTGATTAATAGAAATTGTCTAATACGATAATTCTATTGAAGTTGGAAATACCATTTCTTTTTCCTTCGAATCCTACCGCAAAATCGAGCGTGGGTGTCTCATGGACAGAGTTAGTTGCTAGCCTTGAACATCTATCGAAATCCACTGACATGACCGTGAATCTAAATTTCTCCCTGAAGACGTCCCGGCCACTACCTTTTCGTGGGGGAGGTGTCCCCACTAGAATGGGAGCAAGAAGGCGAATACCCAGCACTCTCTGCCGGGTTGCCGACCTTTGATAGACAATCGAGAGGGAGAGGTGAATAAACACTGAATTCAAACTAAATACAGGTGGTGTACGAAGCGGAAAGCACTATGCTCACCGGTGTCTGTGGCAGAAGAATGCAATGAGCAATCAGTCGCCGGCTCCCAGACCCTCGGATTGTCCTACTGCTGTAAAATCTAGACCTTACGCCACGATTAAGTACTGAGTAGTATAAAAATACCTACATAAGTAAAATACCACAAGACAACACTCATCAGATAACTGCACCGTGACAATTGCGAACCAATCCGAAACAAATGGGATATCCATCTCAGATAGTTAAATGATGTGACGAAAAATAACCTCAGAAAGATTACTTAGTAATACAAATATTGGCGGTACGACTTTTTTAATCGGATCCTAAGTCAGTTGTTCCAAACAGCCGGTAGGCGGAGCCTGGGGATCAATATCTACAAATCCAACATCCTAATTTTATTTACTTTCTATCTAAAACAGCTGGCAAATACATGCGCCGCAGCCACCTGAGCTCATCACTTAGAGGAGAACCTGTAATCATGAGACATGGAGTAGGACAGGACCACACAGGGTTTTAACAGATCGGGCTTGATAAGCAGCAATCAGACTACAAATTGTCGTTTACTGTCACAGTGACCGGTAGATCTGGGATTTGAACCTCTGAGTATTTTGGAATCACAAAAGTTCAATCCACTTAACCACTATCCGGATTTTTGCTGAGTCTACGAGCCTTCTGAATGCACTCTAATCAATTCCGTCTGCTAACAAGTACAATGAGACAAGTACAGAGATGTGAACTCAGTCCCACCTTACACAGATAACTCAAAATCTCGAACTATCCTGCGGCAGTAGGGTTCGAACACTGAACTTCAAGTTGCTAAGTCCAGATTGGTAGCTGCTGCATTATCGATGACAAGTCTAAAAGGAACAACTCACGTTAGGCTAAAGAGAAACACTGCGGGACATCGATTCGGCTCCAGTTCCCGATCTGCAAAACCACACGACTTACCGGATGCCAGGCAGGAGCAAGCGATCGATATCGGTGACGGCATTAATGAGGAACTGACGGGAAAACCGGACGTGGAGTACCAAGCGGGTAAATCTCGATCGCGAACACGCTCGACCCAGAAAAAGGAATGAAACAATGGGGGTTTCGTATTCTTTTCATCCGTTATGCAAGACCTTTGTGGAAAACAATAGAAAGTACAATCCAATTGAAGGTGGTGGCAACATCAACAAAAAGACGTCTAATACTGGCGTTGGTGAGAAATAACAGAAATAATGATATGATACACCGAATAAAATGACTGCTTTTTTGTGAGTTAATTCACTTACATTTAGTGGTTAGCAATTAAATAACAGATATATATACCGACTGCACGGTTGACAATGGTGAGCGACTTCCACTCGAAATACTACTGGATACGTTCACCATGCCAAAGCCGTTAGCGCCAAAAGATACAATTGATGTGAACCTACTCCCGCAAAGATGGTCGGATTGCCCGTGCCCTCAGATTAAACAGTTACAAATAAACCCGAGAGACCCGACGTATCAGTAACTTTAAAAACAGGAGCTGTTACAGACGGTGACCAATTTAGTTTTTTTGGTTTCGCAGATTTCTATTCCACTATTATCTTTCTAAAAAATCTGTACTTTCCGAGATATTTTGAAAGTGACGTTATGTTAAATATTGTTCGGTTGAAAATTTGTATTTGGCCGCTAGAAGACCCAGAAGACCTTGCTCTGTGATTGATTGTTTCTCCTACCGACCAAGGCCACCCTACAAAACTATATAAACGGTAGAGCTCACTTGAAGTCTGACTTGTACTGATGGGTCACTAAAAAGTGCGCAGCCGTTCTGAGTTGGTCTTCATTCTGTCGCTAGCGAGTTGAGCTATCCGTTCGAATTCCGCGCTATATTTCTGTGTAGGTCCGCTCAAAAGGTCATCTGGTCCGTTCTATTCCGTTGTTTGACTACGGGCCCAAGCCCATATCATCGTTGTCCCAAGCATTGGTGTGTGTAAGTGTCTTTCTAGGCCGCAGGCTAGCGTAATATCTAGCCCACGAAAACTGCGAAAGTGTGATCCTGTATGCGCGTTTCCGAGAGGCTGGAAACACCTACCTAAAACCTTCAAGAATATCAGCTTCTGCAACCTTTTTATCTCTCTGGTTCAGCGTACAGACAGTGACGGAGCCAATTGAGGTGAACACAGGCCCAAGTAAAGATGCTGCCAATCAAGTTCAACTTGTTCCATTTTTGCGTGGCACGTTAAGCCGCCTCACATAGAGGAAGAAGGGAAATTGGTAAAATACTCACTAGAAAAGACCCTGGAGGTATTTTGGGGAACGACTGTCCACACTGCAGAAGGAGGGTTTTAACTGGGAACCTTACTAGAGCCTTCGACTCAAAATTCTCATCCCTAAGGTAATGGGATATCAACCCAGCTCGGGAAGTCTGAGTAGGTGCATACTTGTTATTACCCATCCTGCTCAAAGCAATGGGTGGCACGGTCCTAATTCTCATGCGCGACAACCGATACAGAATGGAATTCGTTTCGTTGTTTTAACTCATTGAACAGGTGTACAGGTACTTCTGTGGAATCCAACAACTGATCCGGAGAACGGTAAGAGTTCTCAGCCAAAGCTTTTAGTCCTAACATAAACCTATTCGCCATACAGCAGAGAATGGCTGCGTGAAAGCCCAGCTGTTTGAATTCATAATTCTCCCACTCATTTTTCCCGTTTGAGTTGCCAGATCAAATCAAACCCCAAACCAGGAGAGGCTATTCCGTCCGGTCTCTACCCATTGATCCTTCCGACATGGATGTTCGGCTTAAGGTAGGCTGTCCTTACAGGACTTTTGGTCACGGGGACGAACAAGCCGCCACGCTACGTCAAAGCGCAGTCACATCGTATCCAAATTTACGTTACTTACAAGTAGTAGAGAAGAAATGCGGCTTTTGTGTTGTATCGCAACATTGCAGAAAGATCAATTCATTCTATAGATGATTACTGAACGCATAGGATTCCTGACCATCGACTCCATAGAAAGTTTCACATGTTGGATAATTACCACGAGGTCCCCAGAAATGTCTTGATAAGACTTTACTACTGAAGGCACCAAGAGCATTTGAACAGTAGTCAATAATGGATAGGAAATATTCACTATCCAGAATGAAACGAGCAGTGGATGAAGCAATATCGTTTTGGGGTAGTAAACCGAACAAATAGTTTTAGAAATCCCAAACCTATCGGGACCCGACTTGGTCCTATATAATTCAAAGTTTCAGAATGACGGAAGAACACTGTATACGATAACAAACTGAAATTACGGACGCTCACCATGGGGAGTGAATGCGCAGTACGTCTCCAGGTTTAATCACATCTCCTAGAAGCACCGTGGGATCCGTTTCGGGAGTGTTATGAGATATTTTACAGCCGTTCATACCAGAAACAGGAATAAGGAGAACGACAGTGTTTTTACGATTTGCCATCCGTGCTTCGTTCATCACCGTGGTCCGCGTTGCAGATTCGAACGGTCGTTCTACGATTGTCCCAAGGAAACCAACTATACCCGGTAACCCAAAAGAGCCGGCGTCATAACTTGAATCAAGCCGAAACAGTTTGCTTTCCCTGACTTCAACGGGTGTGAATCAAAAAAATTTGATGATTGTTTTTATTATGTTAGCCACTTAACAATAGCTCCCAAGTGGCATAAGGAATTGTAAAAGTCACAAAATGAACGGCATACACCAAAACAGCTCAGTTCATTTTCGATAACCTTTGACTGCATAAAGCTAAGTCCTAGTCTTTGGTGCTACCACACAGTCCTGCCCTGTCGAGAAAAATCATTGGAGGAAGAATAAAGGTAACAAAAAATTAAAAACTGGAATCAATTAAACAAAAACAGCATCTGAATGCGACCAAGCTAACGACCGAGACACTTAACGACCATTTAAGGCATCGAAGTTAACGGCCAACTGGTAACCAGGAGCTAGATTTGACAGCGTAGTTCCTAAGCTAGCTACTTCGCCCGACACATTACCATGCCGCCTTATAAGGTTTAATGTCAATGTAAGTTTCCAGCCCATATCTGCCAGTTCCCCCTTCTCCGCGTACTGGGTCCTACCGATTGTGGGGCATGCCATATCCACTACACCAACGATTCAAACACGTCGCAAAAAGAAGTAAAAACAGGTATCGAAGTGCAAACAATCAAACATCAACATACCGGCTCCGCATTGTAATTCACGCTGATGTAGCCAAATAGAACGTTGTGAGTTCAAGCGCCGAAGCAATTTATGCAGCCTTTCAAGGACCGCTCCACTGTGAACAAGAAAACAAAGCAGGATGAATCACACCTGTCAGGAATAGCACACACTTACAACATAGACGATAATCCAGGATGACCACAGACCTAATAAAAATTCGACAGGAAGGATTTTACTTCGGTGATGAACCCTTCGCACATCATTTTCCGATGGTGCATAACGAGAGTGAGGGAAAATAAAAGATAACCGGAGGCTTCCGTTTATTCCAGTTTCGTGTGCGGTCAACTAAGAGTAGTTGAATAAGCCCGAAATATTTGTGAGCCGTCATTGAATATCATATTACGCAGTGCCTCCCATGTTACATCGAGACTGCATCTCGACTAAGACAGGTTGCTCACCGAACAACCCACACAGGAATCAAAGATCATGGTTGAGGACCCTAATCGTGGTTGGACTCCCAAGAAATACCTATACACATGTTCAATGAGTTAAAATAACGAAACGAATTTCATTTAGAGTCGGAAATTACCTTCTGCGTTTTAGCTTCACCTGTTTCGGAAATAACCAACTCTTGGAACTATTCCGTGCCATTTAAGGCGAACAGACAAT
>LUCM01000491.1:68705-103968 GCA_008360955.1 Fasciolopsis buskii | reverse complement strand
CACACGACCGGTTTCGCGGTTATTGTCGCTCGTCTGCTTCTGTCTTCCAGTTATCTTGCATATCGTCTTCGACAGCGATTCTTGGAGGGAATCCTTGTTATCTGGAATTCTTCATTATCTCCAATCTAACACAATCACTCACAGTATCTTTTTTACCCACATTGATTTTTTATTTCGATTAGAATATTCTTGAGTTTATTTGCTTGTCACAGGCTTGCAATTTGTAATAGAAGGCACCTTGGAGATATGATGGTTTTGCTCGAATCATGGCATATTTACCATGATATCATTCGTTTCAGACTGGCCAAATTGTTGAAGTGACTTGTTAGACACTGAAAGCACCTCTACTTGATGTTGGCATAATATATTCACAATTAATTATCCGCTAGCAACGATGCTATTGACATTAAAATTTAAGAATTTAGAGGTGATATGAATGTAACGGATCACAGCATCTTGATCCGGAGGCTCTGCGGCATCTGCTGAGTCCGCTTTGGTAAACTACTTGGATCTTCATCTGTTCTGCAGTCCATGAGAACCGCTGGTGTTTTGCAGACAAATCAATCACAACCATATATTGAACATACAAAGAGTATTTCTCAAACCGATCCAGAACAGCCGTGGCATCTGAAGTGGGTAGCTCCGAGAGCCTTTCAAGTAATCGCTCTGACTTAAAAGATTGCTCATAAAAATCTGTCAGGATTCGTTATACTGGCGGAACTGTTAGCATGCCAAAACTTCAATGCTTTCTTATTGTGTACATTTACTACCACTAGAGGCAAGAATCGCGAAAATCATGCGACTGAAAATCACAAACTCTCCACTTCTATTAAGTTTCTTGTTCTTGAACTACAGCGGCCGACTTTACGAATAGCTTTAACTGATAATAAGAAAATTTTAACTTCGATTTCAACAATCACTACCGTAGAATCAGGAATTTCCACCAGAAGGGGAAGACCCCAAAGCAAAAACAACGTCTTCATGTTTATTCTTGACCACTAGTTAATCATAAATTACTGACGATCACTCATAAAAGCTGCTGGTATCTTACCGTTGCCTGCCATGTGCCTACTCGAAACAGTTTTTTCATGTAGTGGTGGATACATAGGATTTCGATCTATACGCGATTAGTGGACATTATCATCCATACCTGCTATTCACTGATCGAAATCCGAAGTGTTTAAACCGAAAATTTAAGCATTAGCTCTCCTCGCTGCTTTCTTCAAGCGCATCTTCACGGTTGTACGGAAGTGGCCAAGACTATAAGGAGACCCCGAGTTAATTTGTCTCCTCTTAATACCACTTGGACATTTTAGAGACTAAAAATTAGCTTCTCTAATGACGTTTATTAGTCAACAATAAAATTAACACCAAGGTTTTTAAGAAAATAAAGTATGTGCAAAACATAAAAGTTAGCAATTTGACCTAAAATGAAAGTTGATCTATCACAAATAATACCAAATGAAGTTGCTGAGCAACGTAAATCAGTTAATTGCAAAATAATACGACACCCGAGCCGCAGGATAGTCTAGGCAAAAAAGACCAAGTGTTAGCAATGGCAGCTAACATGCATCCTCCGGCACGCAAAGGTTTCGCGTATGTGATGCATGAAAAGCGTCTATTGTAATTATATTACTTCTAAAAAGATCCAACCAATTACCTAAAACTGTTAAGGACACCAGCTTAATTATTCAACACAATAGTGAAAAATGGTTTTGGTGCATACATAAATTCAAGGTTTGCAAATATTCACGAGCAGAACACGTGAACGAAGTGTCTTGGAGATCAGACTTCAGTAAATTCGCGCGGAAAGTCTCAATAGACTATTAAAGAGATAAACTACAATGTCCATGGAACCGAAGTAAAGTTAACAAACGTTCATGGGTAAAAACAATAATTTGATAGAGAACCATATAGCGTGACAACAGTAATCCGTCGAAATGCAGGCTGTGGTCATTAATAGACGGAATAAACAATTACCTGCATTTTTAGGCCTCGCGTGAGAAACAAGTGCCGGAAGCGATGAAAGTAAGACATTATTAGCAGCTTTGTTTAGAATTTAGACAATCTAATATCATCTTTAGACGCCTTCCATAGATTACTGTTTTGGGGACACGTCACTGCCCACTGTGTTGACTGGGATTCTCCTGGGTGCCTGTAGAATGGCCGACGTTCCCTGCAAGTGCCTGAAACTATGCAAGAAGATGCAGATTTCCAAATGAAGACGTAGCTAAAGAAGCTTCTACCAAACAACAGCTTATGACTTCTGTATCATGCTGCACATCAATCAGAATGACAGCAGATGTGAGTACATTACCTTAGAAAATTAGTTGGTCCATTAACAGGAGCAATAATAAAATCAGACCATGGTATTCATCACAAAATAAAAGCGAACGACCTGCATCTTTCCGTCCTGATAAGAAGTGACAGTCCATGAAAGTGAATTTAGGCAAGTTCTCGCCACCTTCAAATAGGCATTGTTATGTTATGCAAACCGAACACATTGTCTTCCAAATTGTTCCAGCCATACGCTCTCTTATTCTAAGAGAAATTCATCCATTCCACTACTCAAATCGGTACCTATAAATCTTAGTCTGCCTGTCATGTCCATCAATTCTTCCATGACCTCCACACACCCGGAAAAACCAAACACATCACTGCAGAATTCTCATGCATCAAGTAAGCACGCTAACATATTTGGAACTCAGAGGCCAAGCCCCGTCAAGGGAATCTCAAAATCTATGACTGCCGGAGATCGACTGTTTCACAAACTGTCCAACGTACTCTACGATTTTTTCTGTCAATCCTCAAAGTTCCCACTAGGACCTGACACTATCATCACCAGTTGCACTTCTCCATTCTCCTACTCAAAGGGTCTCAGTTGCGAAATCCCCGAAAAATCCATTCAAATTTAGGCTTTTACTATAGATTACATCTTCCATTCGTCCCTGGATGTTAACAAATCCAAATATTTTATTCAAAATTTAGTTTCTGTACTTACCCAAATAGTTATTTTTGAGCGCGCCCCTCAGTTTCACTCCCCCTGTCCACCATCCAATCCATGGCTCTTTTTTCAGTCACACCAGCTTTTGAATAAACGGACACCTCTTTAATGGTAATGCCTATGCTAATAAGTTTATAACCCGGCCACTCCCCTGTGCTCCATTAACCGATGGCAATACTTCCCAATCTTACCAGTACATAGGGTCACTTGCTATATACAAGTTTATACTGCAACGCAAAGCTTTGCCTCAAATTTGTATTTTGAAGTGAATTGTGGAGCGTTGCTTAATAAAAAGGCTGTCTCTATTTGATCGCGTAAAACTTTCCACTGATCCAATCAATTCCAAACCACACTCCCAAATTTCAGTTACCCCTTGCCATTGTTTGGACCAGCTTCGTAACATCTAATCAGGGCCTTCCTGAAAATCATTGAGTCCTGTAGTCGTGGAAGTTTTGTGAGTACTATCCATAGTTTTTTCAGTGCTAAGATAAAATTGGTCAAGTAGAAAACCTAGTTTTAACAAGAAACATAGACATCACTTCTATTGCTCAAACCTGGCATCTTAACGCCATCTACTTGCATCAAATAACATTGCTAATTAGTAGCCGTTTTAGGGCAAATAGGACTGAAAGAGGTTTTGATGTCTACCTGACCTTTGTCATATAACAGTAGAAATCTTGCAAGACGAGCTGTGGGAAGCCGCTAACTTTCCAAAACATTGCATGTTATTTGCTTCTATGGTCATCCTGGTTCAAAAGAGAGACCTGTCATTACCCTCAAGTAGTGAGGTTATTGCGAGAGACTTTAAGACCCCAAGAATTTGCTAGTTTGCATTGTCATCACCATTACAGTCTTAGACCACGGTGCGAACATGCTAGTAGGAGGTTATAAGCAGCACGATTCTGCACCGACCAGAGGAAACAATGTCCTCAGTCTGGTCTTTACGCAGGAAATTGCCCTTAAGGTAATCGTTGAGGTCAACCTGCCTGGCACTGACAACAGAATGGTGACCTGTCACTGATTTTCTTACTAACCTCTCTGCCCTCATCCTGACAAGTAAGTCATTCCTGGCTTAAACCGGAAGTTACTCTTGCCAGTCATAAGCCAGCAAGGCTGGAGAGGTTTTTCTCGCGGACGACTCCGAGGAAGCCGCCGATAACTTCTATTTCTTTTATAAAGATTTTCCAATAAAATTACTCCATTTTATCCACTTAGCTCCAGTGACACCTGTTAAAATGAAATTCCGAAATTCCATGAGTTCCCTCGTACTTCGAGTGATTTTTGTGTTCGCATTACTGTGCTCCACTTAACAAAGACCACGCACAAAATAAACGAGACCAAGCTAAAAAGACAAAAGCATTGAACCACCTAGGGAATAGCTTTTGTTGCTGCAAATACTGCGATGCGCATAAATACATATCTTCATGTTGATATGGCGAAAGGCATTTGGAAATGTAATACGCGTACACATCAAACCACGTGAATTACATTTTTCTCAAAGGTTTCTATATATTATGGTATTACAGGAGGCACTCGGTATGCTATCCACGGGTTGTAAACCCTTGGTCAACAAGGTTGATGAGTTGTATTATTATTGTCATTATAATCTGGCCAAATTAAATGGGAATGCCCAAATGCGCTTAGAAATGAATCAAGCCAACGCCGACCAGCACAAATCAAATTCCTAAATTTTAACAGCTGAAAGCTATCAATTCATACGGTATTGCAAGTCGTAAAGTGTCAGCAAAGGAACAGATAACTAGCTCATGAATAATAACAACGGCTTTTTCCTCGAGGATTCCCAAGACACATGCGGTGTGCATGGTCATGACGTACGGTAACGACATTACCAAGAGAAAACAAATAAACACATGCAAAAGGCGGAAGAGTCGGTAAGACAAATACTGATATAACTAACGAGGCCAGAGTAAACTGAAAAATCTTAAATGTTAATAAACCATGCGAGGAAAAATTGAATTCTGTAAACGCAATGATAAAATGCAGACGATATATATTATTAATAAATGCACCCCCAGTCTGTTCTTTCACTGGTGATTTTCTGTTTCGTCCCTTTTTCAGACCTGACCATCGCTGCCATTTGTGTTACAACCCAACCAAGGATTGAAAACATGCCAGGAATTTACAAACGCCTAACACCGACTGACTGCCCCCGGGACTCCCTTTGTCCAGGAGGACTTTTCCTTTAGTGCTGAGCATACCCTTCTGTTCGTTGTTCATCTTCCCCGTTGCCTGAGTACAAGTCGGTGACTGCAGTCTAGTATGTATATTCAAGTACTAACATCATGCATTTCTCGCAACTGCCTAGTCCGATCACAATTTTAGATTACACTAGACCCCAAGCCTTATTGTTGCAGTCAGTTATCCAGTTTTAGCGTGGATCCCATAGGCCGCGATATGCATATGACGGGCAAGTTGTAAGCTGTTGTGCTGGAACTAGTTGTGTAGGTGTTGATACCAGCTGATGCGGTTACTGGGCTTTGGCTCACTAGGGTTTTTTTGCTGTCCGTTTCAGACTGTGGCATGTGTGAATCTTGTCAAACGGCACTGTCCAAAGTCTGCATATTGCATGCAAATCACAAGCAGGAAAGGTTTGTCCAAAGCGAGAATGGATACCTTCGTGCAGTAAAGCTAACGGCTGATGGAAATGAATATGCAGTGTATATTAGCTTTATAAAACGTTTGGAGCTTGTGTTCTTTCGGAATCTGGAGCCACGATTAACAAAGTTCTTCAGCCGACAGAATGTGGAAAGGTCGAATCAACAAAACAGATGCGAGCACTATGTTGCATGTATCGTGGTGCCAACTTATCACAGATACGACAATACATGAACAGGACAAATGTTTGAAGCGATTCGGAAGCGAGGATTCTCGAAAATAAGACATGAGAGGAAATCGACCGATTTCATGTGCAGTGAAACAAACACAACCGAACAAATGTTACAAAAGTGATATCAAGCAATAAAAAAGAACTTAGAGAAAATGGTGCCCGAAAATCATCACTTTTCTACGAAAGAATAATGCCACTGCAGTCCCAATGAATGACATAAGACAGAGAAAGCACCGAATTTGTAGAAAGTATCTCTATGGTGTGGTGAGTGATATGATGAACCAGGATGTGAGAACATCAATAATATGATGCGGTTGATGGTTATTTGGAAATGCCACGTGGGAGCAGCGGAAATGGAACGAAATTATATGATCGAACAAAGAAATTGGATGCGGGTGAAGTTTCTTGCAAGTGAGTTTGACTAAGTGGAATTTCAATTGGGAGCAACAGTATACGAGGATTTCGAAGAAAAAATGTGTCCAATCATAACTAGAGAACAGGACAGGGACGGGACAATGTTTGGTACAGAAGCAATAACATGTCACCAAACTGACAGGCAGTAATAACAGCTCAAAACAGAAGATAGGTCTATATCAAAAGAGGGAGAAGAATGCTGAGATGTATGCAGAATTTCTGTAGACCTCAGACAGAGATAAATTTTTTATCGCGCTAGTTCGTGTTGCGCTGGGAAGTAAAAGTAGGAGGCTGGTACATGGGGAGCACTTGCATAACGGGACTAAGACGATGTTAACCACAACGGTGCTATCTTGAGTGAGTTCTGCTGTATTTAAAGTCTCTGAGTGGCTGCATTGTCAGGTTTTCTTATCTTCTATACACAGTTGCATCTAGTCCAGGATCAGCGGGTGTAAAACTTAGACTAATGTCTGCGTTAACAGTATTAAAAGGCGCGGGATAATGAATTTGGTCAACATGTCTCCGGGATACTGATCCATGATCCATTTTCAGAACTGATGCCATCACATTTTCCGCTAGTCCCAGCACAAACCAGAATGCAGGTAGATTTGTGAGCAGGCAGCAGAGAAAAATGACAGAATCCATTAAAGCTGGGTGATATATCCGCCGGTTCTTTTCATTGCACGTCTATTGACGGAGTTTAGAACTTAAAGTTGCACGGCAGTCACAACAAATCTGCAGTTTTAGCACCCGCTTTGAAAGGAGTAACAATTAGTGTGGCCTAAATGGGTAATATGAATGGATCCAAAACAGTTTTAGAAAACAATCACTTCAAAGCCTTTCCAAATGGCCATCGCAAACCATAGAATAACAAGCATAAATGAGATCGCCATTGAACTGAAGCCTAACCAGCGGGTTTTTCTATCCCTTTGTGGATAAAGAAAAACGCGAAATTTAGTCGGATAATGATTTGCAATCTCTTGAAGAAAACGGGATGGGAATGCTGAGTTCTCTGATGGAACTGAGACTAAGTATGTACTGCCGAGATGGAATAAGAAGAAAAACAAGCGAAAAATTTTCCATGTCTAATTCTAAAAGGAAATGCGCGTGTACCCAGAATTGTCAGTGTCTTACCTGCACTATCTTTGACAATGATGCCGGTATGTCTAAGTTTCCCTTCGTGAATAGCCTGCTGCACAACCTTTAGGGGAATAAAGCAGTCTATACCGCAACTATCTATTATGAACTGGTGCGGCAGCTCATCACCAGCAAGGAACCAGCGGAAGATAAATCCTAAGGTAGGATTTGTTTCAGAGCGATAAAAAAAGGTGAGATGTCAAAGGACTGTCACTTGAACTGAAATGGTTATTTTTAGCGTCCCAGCAAAATGATTGAAATTCAACACACTTGAAACACTTGTCACCCCAGAAATGATATATGGACCACAGGAATGACATTTTTCCAAAAGGGCGTTTGAATTCAGTTTTGTTGGCTCGAAGATTTGAACCAAATTTTTTATTAGTTTCGAATTTGCGGGAATCTTGCAATGACCGTCCAGATTTTGGAAAACGCGACTACTACGCAAGATTTGTGAAGTCAGCTCGGATAAATTATTCTTGTTTTGACGTCGCTCATAGATATCATGTAACTGTTGGACAATAAGATCAGAAAATTAAAAGTGAATTCGGTTTTAATTGCTGATTATTAGTTCCAGCGTTAGGACGTTTTTGAATTTGGGTCTGCAATTGACCGCCCAAGTTACCGAAGTAATACGCGAATGAAACTGCACATATTTCATGCTGGATAACGCAAATACAACCAGACGATTGTCACCGAAATAATTTAAGGCGTTAGAGCAAGTTGCAATGAAAATGCTTTTAAAAATGAGCAGTTTTTTCAGAAAGGTTGATATCACTACAAAGTCCACCTAGAGAACCGGGAAATCTTTTTATGAGTGTGGGTGTATGTTGAGACTCCATACTGAAGTACAGGAATCCCGCGCAGTCCAGTAGAGAATTAAAACGAAAATTGACGTGGAATGCATCATGGTATATTCGTATAATGCGCACAAAAATTGTACAACACATACACAGAAATATGGAAGAATTTGGGAAGGGGTCGGCAGCAAAGTCAGCCATCTTCGGGTGTGGTAGAATAATGCGATTTCCAGGTTCATCTACCGCAGTGCTCCACGTACAATTTGGCTGGTCGTGGTTTTGTCGGGCAGCAGTAAATTCAACAGTAATTGTTGTTAAGAGTACCCGACAAACTACTATATTTGAATTCTTGAAACCCCGCGTAATGATGAATCGTCGATATTCGGATGAAAGTTCACGGAGTCCTGGAATAAAGCTATCCTTTTGAGAGATCGACACAAACCGTCAAACAGTCCAAGAAGAATATACAAAAGTATCTTGGCAATGAAACATGGTATTTGACATCGTTCTACGGTCGCGCGGAACACGGGGGGGTGGCCTAGGACAGTCAGTAGACTGCATCGCTGCTTCACTGAGAACATATTAGCCACGAACATCTCACAGAAGGATTGCAACAATCCATTCGCAATTATTTGAAAATTTATTATTCTTTCAGACTGCTACTCTGCTGTTAGTTACAAATGTTTAAGGACAAAGTTTCAAAGTAAACTAACCTCAACTGCTAACATAGCTGGCAGATGTCCATCTGAAGGGTGTACGAACCTCCCGGCTTGACTGACGTTCACGGCTCGAGCACTGGTTCATCGGCCATCGTTCCAGTTGCGATTTTGAATATTAAAAAGTAAAGCTATCAGTAATCTTTGAAAGTCCCAATCATATAGTAACAAGAGGCTATTGGGCAAGAAATATGATGTTCCAAGGGGTAGCCCCTTCAAAAATGGTGCACATTAAGGAACTAAAGAATCATTTTCGTCGTGCGTATTTCTTCTATTGGTTTTTATTAGGCATACCGGTAAAACGGTAGAAGTCGTTCGAAATGTAACCTCGAATGTGTCTCCCATTTGACTACGATACTGCGATTGACTAAGCTCCTCAGTCGATAGAATAGAGAAGACCTGAGCCAATACTCGGATAGAGGCAATTGTATTGCATGTATAGTAGCACCGACATATCACTAATACGACAATACACGAGAAGGAAAACCACAGAAGAGATGTGCCGAGTGATCGAAACGACTCGAGAGCAAGAATTCTCAAAAAGTAAGGTATGGGGGGAAACCGACAGATTTCGTATACAATAAAACAAACGCAACCAAACAAATGCCATAAAATTGATATCAAGCTATAAAGAAGATCTTAGATGAAATAATGTCCGAAAATAATCACTTTTCTATGAAAGACCGCAGAAACCTGCTGCTTGAAAGCTGAAGAAGCTTTCGGTGGAATGGTCAGTGGGAAGTCATGCAATATAAATTCAGTTTGGCCTGAGCGAGTGCATCCATGCCGTGTAAGCGTATGTAGGCGTTCTGTAGGACGCTGATGGGCGGAATCGTTGGCGTGCAGGAACCGCGAAATGGTAGAGCGTGGATCAGATTTGTTGCAAGCGGCATGGTTGCAAGGATCGTCGTCCAGGTGGTAGCACACTAACACGGCACAGACACTGAGAAGTGACAAACGACCAAAACGTCTGGAAGCCAAACTGAAATGTTCGGAAGCAAAACGTTGGAGCCGACCACAGTGAGCCACAGAACGATCGATGGGACAAACATTCTCGAATTTCGTGGGCCCAACTAGCGAGCAAATTGATCGAGGCCATGAAAACAAACTGGCGTAACAATTATGACTTATGTAAAGCTTAGACAACAATAAAGTGAAATTTCTATAATCCTTTCCGTAGATAATAACACAAGTTCTTACTGCGTATGGTCAAAAGACATTGTTTTCTTCAGTTGTGAAAACGTGCCGGACGAACGACCTTCCAACTAGAACGTGAGAGGGAAATTTTATTCGCGGGCGGCCGTGTAGCAGTCCACTGAACTGAACTTTAGGCAGTGAGCTCGTTCAAGGATGTAGCCGAATCGATCAGCTCATGGCTTGAACGTGGGCGGATAGCCTCACTCGAAGCCACAGAAGTGCCAACTGCTTGCTTCCCTCAATTTGAGACATGTGCGTCATTCGAAGCCGTGATAGGCAGAGATAAGTGCAAGCCACGGCGAGACATGGAAGTGTCGTCAGAAAGCCGCGCATGGTGAACACTCTACCCTGAACTATTAGGCAATGCGCTATCACCAAGGCGTGCGAGTTTGTAAAAATCGGTGTTAACTGTATCGATGCGACTGAGGCGATCAACCTTGAAGGTTTGATCGTGACGATAAATCACTCGAAATAGGTCTTTGCACGGTTGTTAAATCGGTTTTCGCACGGAATCAACTTGAGTAAATACATGCAAACAGGTATTGAGTTCGATCGGAACACTTTTCGTCGCAGTAGACGACGACGCCGGAGCGAAATTCTGCATGTAGAGAGGCCAGTAGCGTATGTCTGCAGAGCAAAGATTCCCAGGAAGTGGCGATGTTGCGCCCCAACACAAGTTCTGCAGCAGGACATTGGATATCTGCCTTTAAGAAAGTTCTAATGCCGAGTAGAACTAGCGGCAACGTTTCGCGTCAATTAGGGTTCTCGTGAGGCTTGAAATCCTACTTGAGTTGGCGACGAAAGCGTTCGACTAAACCGTTCGATGCCGGGAGGCAAGCTTTCTTGACGATCCGCTCCGCACCCAGCAAATTGGTAACAGAGCAGAATAGATAAAACTGAAATTTGTGCCCTCGGTCAGTCTTGAGGGCATAATAACAATTATGCAGAGCTATACATCGTTCTGTGAAGTGTCGAGCCACCGATTCGATCGTGACAGTACAGATGAGAATAGCTTTGGGCCATCTAGGGAATTTATAGATGCACGTCGGTGCTCGGGTACAACTATGTAACTGTGTCAAATGGCTAACGATATCGATGTGGAAGTGATTGAAGCGAGTATTAGAGGCAACGAAAGCTCGAACAGCGAAAGCTACCAAGTACCCACAAATACCATCAGGGTTTACCCCAAAACAACCTCACATGTACCCCTTAGAAACATGATATGAAACTTTTGGATTAACTTTTTAAATAATGTGAAAGATAATACCTTTTGCCTAAGCTAATTTCGATTTTTTTAATAGCAATAAGCAGGTAATCTATTCACTTGCGCTGGGGGTGTAAGACGAGCTTCAATACAACGACTATATAAACAGTCTAACGGTCCGATAGACAGTTACATCTTTCGCCGTGTAAGACGCGAGTTATTCCAAAAGATAAAAACGAAGAAATAAAACTTTCCTTCAAATCTACATTGTTCATTAATAAAATTACAAGAAAACATTCTGCACCATCAGTAGGCATCTTCCGTTAACCCAGCACAATTTAGGCATTTGTGTCAAAATATGTGTTTATCTGAAAAAGAGACTAGAAGAAGGTATTTGTGTTTTTGTATATTAACAGAGAACATTTATGCAACCGACAAAACTAAATATAAATGTAAGGGTGAATATCCCATGAAAAAAATGCTTTAAACGTGAGTTGACAGCAACGGATACATAGTACCTCATACATGTTTGGCTTACACAAGCTTGGTATATATATATATATTATAAGGTTTCATTTGACTTGAACGTATATTTTGTTCGGTAACAAAGGCTGCATTCAAAGAAGTTGGTAGGCAACTGACCTCCCGCATGGAGCATTGGATATTAATATTTCTTAAGTGGGCAATCTCATTATGCGAAACACATCTATGCATTAGTGAACAGCGTCTCATTTTTCCCAAATGCTTTATATACTGGCGCCGGGATATCTATACGGTATACAAAAGGGACGTAAATCCATACTTCCCGGTTGCCAGTGCACAAACCTTTGTCTCTGATAAGACAGTTTTCCCAGGAGCCCGGATTATGTTCAATCACCGGAGAACTGATGTTGTCGTTAATTGTCAAAGGACTTCATGAATTCCATTGCCGAGCGTTGAGGTCTTCATATTCATCAGGAATTTAGCTTTAAATTCTATCAGAGATTCTGAAGAATGACTTATGACTTTTTCATATGTGTGATGCGTTGGAATTGACAAAACCAGACAAGGTATCCACTGGTAGACCTCACTTGTTAAGTTCTGGTGGCGAAGTTGTTACCATTGAAACAGGTCAAACATATTCATTTTACTTTCCTGTGAATCGTCTGGTAGCGAAAATTGGATGGCACAAAAGAATTATGTGGACACTTTTGGAAACAATAATCCTCACCAATCTCTCTCTCTCTAGTTATCTTCAATTATTCTTCTGGATGACTTAATTGTTGCAATCCTTGTACTTGGTACGATGCGTCTATGAGAGGTTTCACTGAAACCTATGCAGAAATAATAGAGAAGGTATACTTGTAAAAGTTTTTTCCTAAATGGGCTGACCACTGATGTCGAAGGCGTAGACAGCTGGGACTTTATATCTGAATGACTGGTCATAGTGAACCAACGGCAACAAAGTTTTATTTGTATTCGATGCATTCATATCTCCGGTCTTCAATGGACAGTGGTGGATTCAAAGTGATGTCTTCCAGTTCCGGTGGTTCTGGGAAAACTCTGCTTGTTTGACAAATGAACAACAGGCGTAAAACCGATATTCGTGGATACAGCTGCAACTAAAGGTATTTTTTTGAAATTCTCCAGCAGATGTGGTAAGTAGACGGCTCACTCCTAGCGGCCTAAAAGAGCTTTTTAATTTGGCAGTCACATTCACAAACCAAGTTTTAGGTGAGTTTCTGAATTTTGTGGATGACCGTCTCTAATCAGATGTTCAATGTACTATGACTCTCGTTGGCCACAATATTCTACCGTCCCCTGTCATTCGTAATCGGATAACAACGAACGTTGACTAGTCATTTAAGAATTTCACGACTGAGCACATTTGAAATGCTAGTTGTCATTCGCACTGAAGACTAACTTGTAACAATATCCAACTATGGAGAAAAGGGTAGATATCATGTGTTCATGGTACGGCAGCAACATTCCCTTACATCGCACTTTTCTACATGACACTGACCAACTTTTCCAGAGATCTTTTGACATTGGAACGTTTTTAAGTGCAACGATGTGACCGGTTAATTGAAAAACTACCCAGATGCCCTTTAACGTGTTTAGACACAATTTCTTCAAAAAAGTCAACAACGCTAGCGAACGTGCGACTAGCAGGGACAGCAGTGTTCGGAGATTTGCTGGGAAACATGGTCTTATTCAGTTAAAATGCCATCCCTTTAAAACCAAGTCTAGCCACTAGACTTGCCCATACCGCAACCCAATATTTGATTTCTGTATGGACAGTGGCCGTTGCAGGACGTTCCTTAGTTCAAAGAAAGATGGTTTCGCGATCATATTTCCACTCATGACACATTTTCACGAACTGAAACCGAAGATCTATCTGGCGATCCGCATACTTACATGTTTTCAAAAATGTGTATCGAAGCGTAAATAACAAAAAGGTTTTTTGACGGCAGAAATTGAAGATTTTTTGCACAAACAAATGGCGACGCTTTTCCAAAGAATCCAACTAATGCCCACTTCACCTTTCGATGCACAAAAATGTAAACAGACGACGATAGTTATAGAAAGGCCACACAGAAATCTGGTGGGAAGAAAGGCCTTTAGAATAACCGTATCTAAGTAGAGCAGAAAACATCTATAGTGGGAAGCATTCTAACGGACAACATCACTGAAGTTCATGCAGTCTGATGGGGATTTGCGCCCGATACATTTCCGAATAGGTGAAATGTCTGCTGGCTCGTAGCAGTGAACTTAATCAGAACAAGCTCCTCTTGACTTGGTGTTCTTTCACCGGAATGTCACCAACTACCTTAAAATGCCTAGACATGTGACTGTTGCCAGCCGAAGGCGTTGTGATCATGTTCAGTTTCGTCGCCAACGGATAGCAAAACTGCTTCCACGAAATTTTCAAAACTGAATCCAGAATCACACGACACCATAGAATCGCCGGCTTGATCTAAAGATCGCGAAGCAGCAGAATTCATCGCATAATTCTCTGATCCATTGCTCCTAATCCACCACGGCGAGAGCACATCTAAGTTTACCCTTCTTTCATCCCCGCCTGGTGGTACCTGAGTGAGAACAAATGCAGTCACGACCGGGGGCTATTTTTCAACTCATATGTTACGGTTATAAGGTTTAATGTCTTGTAACCCTTGAGTGGATAAATCCAAAAACATTATCGAAGATTAAAGAATATTAGGTAATAGTGATTGTGCGGGAGATAATTTCATAATTATTCTATCTATCAAATTGCCTGGTAATTAGGCATTTTCTAATAGAAATAGGGCTATTTAAGAATAATCTGGTCAGTTTATTCTTATATAACAGGGGGAAGTTCAATTCTAATAAATGCACTACTATCAAAATATCACCAAGTAACTACTATCCACTGATGTCATTCTCATCTCACCACCAATTTAACACAACAGTGACGAAAATCTTTCCCCAAGAGCAGTCACTTATAGTCAGAAAATGACACTGAGCAGGTCACAAGACGAAGTAACTCTCAGAATTATAGCTCATTAAAATTAGAGAAATAATCTTGTCGGACAATAAAGGAACAAATGACAAGATCTTTGAAATAGAAACGAAGATGATAGACTTTTATGGATTGAAATTATCAGATGAGACCGGATCATTTAGTTGTATGTAAGCTGCCGACACTAAATGGAGTAGTGGAAAAGTAAATCGTTAATTTGTGTTCTGTTTTTGCTTTGGTAATTTTGTTACCACTTTCCCAGAAGAATTCTACAATTTCAGGGAACTTTTAAAAGCGGTCCCTAAGGGGGGTCTTCTGAGGCACTTGAACATTTTTTGTTATTATATACATATATTTAATTGTATGCTGTGATGATTACAAATAAATTCCGAACTTGATTACTTATCTGCATGCACATTGAAGTTCCGCGAGTACAATTTACATTGCTGTTCAATATTTCGTATTCTGTTTGTTCGTCTACCCTTGGTTCACGGTGATATTAGCAACATAAACAATGGGTTTGCTGCCAATTCTCAGTGGCATTTTGGCATGCGGTAAGTGGTTTCGCGGTCAATGACATATTTGCATTCCGCGCTGCGGTTTCTTGCAGTCAGAAAACATTATATATTCGTTCCACATCCCGATAAGTGAAAGGTTGCCTTGAAGGATTTGGAATTTGTTATTTGACACGCACGAGATTGTGCTCCAAGAAGAAAGGTGCTCTTGTCGCAACGACCGACAAGGAAGAATGTTCAGCATTTTGAAGCAACTGAACAGCGAAGGTTCATCTTCTAATGCCAGAGGCAATTCAACCTATTTGAAAATTTATCCAACATTTACAAACGCAACCACCAGAATGAACTCTAGTGACCAATTGGAAATATGCTTACCTGACAGATTGATTACCGGAATTATATATTCTGAATTACAGCTAATTCTCCCTCGGGATTACATGTTTCGATCAATAGGGGGCCACGCCTAAACAGTGCAGGATGCCCGATCTGTTGTTATAGCTGTGGTAGCTCTATATTCACTGTTCTTTTGGCATGTCGCCCATCTGCACATAACATTTTGCCGTTTTGCGAAATGCAGACACATTTTGCGCGATAGCCTGCGTTACCGCAGCTCATTCCCGATTTTCCTTCGAATCGTAATCTGTTTCTGTCATTCGACAGACTAGGTCGTCAATTCGGCCCACAGACGGACGACAAGAATTTCACGATAATAGATGAATTGAACTAAGAGGCGAGCAATTACTGCGGAGTCTGACTGTATTTGTGGCTGGTTCTAAATCTGTGCCGAACAGTTGGCCTAATCTGAGTTATGTTTTGTAGTGACCTCGGCTTTTAAAGTTATTTGGGGTTTGTCCTTTGGTGATTCCGCATTACGGAGCCCAAAGTGATGCTCAGTGTTGAAAATCTCTATTCGCTTCCTGTTCGACGGAATCAGCCCGCCATATGTGATGCCAAGAAAACGTTCGGTGAAACTCCCGATAGTCCAATTGCTGAAACTCATGTAGGTCCGATGGTTAGGGACATTCCAAACCAAAACGCTGATTCCATAGTGTTCACTGTTGGAAAAGCTGCATGAATGATTATGTTCATTTTGTGTTAGTAAACAAGCATGTTTAATTAATAGTTCTCCCAACGATTCATCACTGTATTGTGATCATGAATTCCCAAATTTAGGAAATACGAGTTCTCAGACTTATCGTCATATCACTCACAGAAGTCTTTCCAACAAAATTTTCCAAAGCTTGCAATCTCATGTAAAACGCGAATTCGCCACATTCGCAATAAAAGATATTATTTGTAATTAGTTGTCTATGTTGGGATTTTGTGAAATGAGTCTCACCGACGAGCAGTCGATTACACTCTTGTGCCCTTTCTCTGACTTGACTCCAGATTTTCTGGTGGCAGTTCAAATTCTGTGGGACGCGTGCACGTCTCATTTCCCTTTTGTCTGATTCTCGTTAATCTCAAATTCTAACTTTAAGTTTGATGGTTCAAAAGCGCCCTCACACACATGGAAACCTTACGTACAAGCCTGGCTTAGTACGGACAAAAACCCAGGTTCATAGTAAATTATAACTCACCGTATTACCTCTAATGCATGAAGGAAGAACAGAATACCTGTAGTTTTGTTGTTCACTATTACGTCAAATCTCGGACAGTTTAACTTCGACCGATCCCCAGCGCATCCCACTTGTTGTCTTCTGAAATTTCGAATTTCAATGACACAAGTGTACTCATCCACAATTATATACTTAGGCGTAAATATATATATATATATATACATATGATGACGAAGTTCCTTTAGTTTATGTACGAAGTACATTATGTTGAAATGAAATACGGCTAAACCAACTAGATGAGCATGAAAGCACCATTTTTCTAATGCGGGTTTTTAAAAAAGTACTGTTTTATCGAGCTAAAGAAGGGCATTTAGACCATGCCAGGGTTTTCCGCTTTACACAAACATCGTAACCTACTTGATTCTGCGCCACGTCAAATTCCAAAGTCATGGTTACCGCCGTTCTCCCGCGGTGTACTGGGTTCTATGGGCAAAGGCATGTCTGTTCTAATGCACTGACGCATGAAAGTATAAACTTATTCTATGTTTCCTTTCAAAATATGTTTTCCAGTCGGTCGTCCAGGCTTAATGGAGTGAAACACTTGGGATCGTAGATTGCAGTAAGTATCGAACCATACCAGTTGATCCCGAGTGCGAACCCAGGAAACTGGCAACAAATTAGTGGTTACAACTGTTTCATGAATTCAGAGGTCAATATTCACGTAAACGATATCTCTCCTGACAAAACGGACTTTGGTAGTTGCGTCCTAAACTTGGAGCTAAAATGACACTCAGGTAAGTTATTGGAGCTAGGTTTTCAATGGTACCCAAGGACAGCAGTCAAGTTTTGCATTTCAGTTGGTGGAACCCAATAGACATTGCAGCAAGTAAACGAAAACAACACCCACAACTCTGTAGCATCGAACTGCAAACAAACGTCATAACCGCAAGTTGCGATTATCTAATAATTTATTTTAGCGTTTCGGCAAGAAATTCTGCCCAGTTAAGTAAGATCATCCTCAGGTGGCTAAAATGCACCTGACGGATTACGAAGGCATTATGTGTAACGGTAGTTTTTAATTTTGAACTCCGGTGTGCAGAAACAGCACCCGGTAACCACGACCGTGAAATTTGGAGAGATACACATTCACATAATTTCTCAATAGATCTCGTGCAGTGACGAAATAAATTGCCTTTAACTGGAAATTTAACGTGGGCTCTTAGACTAGTAATTCTAGACTTTGTTACTGTGAATGACGAATCACTTGATCATTTTCACTCGACGGGGAGAACCATCTGTTAATCGCCATGAACATGGAAGTCAGAAGGATGAACCACGGTTAGTGTAAATAAGTTGTTTCAGTGACATCCTGATAGAGATATGAAGATTCGATTGAACAACATTCTGTAGGCGAACTTCGATTTCTTCAGGCGTCAACGATCCGTGGATTACTGAACGACGTCAACGATGAACGAAGCTCGTCTCTTCAATTTGATTCTCGATTTCACTATAGAGGATGGAGCAAGTTTCCTTTTTTCAGAAAATAAACGTTTGAATTCATCACACGTAACTGACTAACTGCAACGAGTTTAACGAGACCAACTCAGCTGTCATTTAAGGATAGGTTCATAAGAAATATCGTCTGAAAAAAGTGACTGACCCGAGTTCCATTAGGAACATAAGTATGCAGGTTCAACTGGGCTTCAATTAGTTTGTATATGGTGACGCAACGCTGACTGGGCCGCAGATTTCACTGCGGGCACCTTACATGGGCGCGCACACACATAGATAAACACACTGCTTACTCACAGGAAGACAGCGTCTGATTTTCCATCTCCATCATCGGACAAACGCTCGCTCCTGCTTGAATAAATGTCGTTCGACTTTTTCTCTCAAAGCACAAACCGAAGACCATCCGACTGACCTTGTACTCGGGAAGTATCAGGCTCGAAGTTCGCTGTCAGTAGAGTTCATCGGACATCCACAGTCGCACCCAGAATTTGTACCGCGTTCCTTATAATGACAGTCATGTGTGTTGCCACCGCGATGAGGGCATTCGTGTCAACCTCAGTGACAACCAACGGTGCTTGACTAAACGCATTGGTTGTGTCGACTTATGCTTACCGACCACAAACATTCGATGCCCGCAAATGTGGGTTTAGTTTATTCAGTAAACGACCTGCTTAGTGGACGACTGTTCTGCGTCTCCCATTAGTGTGACCTTAAGAAACGGTTTCTCAAGCCTCACAAAATCTTCCCTTCCTTCCATCATCGAAGTTTCAAAGGGTATCTTGAAATTATATGTATTCTTCCTCTGATTGAGACGAGTCTCTTTCTGCAAAGTAGCAAAATAACTTGTCTTTTCAATTTTGCAGTCAATCTGTTGTTCTGTCTATAGTCTCTGTTTTTGGATCAAAATGTTCGCTAATTGCCAAAAGCAACGTTCGGGTTCTCATTTCGAATAATCTCTGAATCGGACTGCAATCTACATTTGCACTGTGGATGTTTCCGAGGGCTGGACGAAGATTCCTACCGCAAAAAGAGGTACTACCACTCAAATCGACACCTTTCAAGTAACATTGTCGCCTGAATTTGAGTAACATGGCCATGATTTCTTTTGTAGTTGCGTGTGCTGCACCGCGATACCCCAGGAGGAAAGTGCCCATAAAGGCCACTAATTACTGATCCGTTCTGGGTTTGCCGGAACCCAGAGAGATTCTCACCTATCAGGCTGGATTCACTGTTATTCTGTTCGAACAAAGCGGCAGGTTGCTGTATTGAGGTGTCCAAATCCAGTGCGGTCGAATGAGCGCTTCAACTAACTTGAGCAAAACTGTGACCCGCTTTCAGAGACAAGCGCTTGTGGAATCCCTTCGTGGCTGAAACAGTGTATTGTAACCGGAATCACGAATGACGTAAATGGCGTACTTGTCAGAAATACCTCAGGCTATTTCGAGCAGAAGTGTGTCAAGACCAGTGGAGGGTGTAAGTCTAGGAATGAACCACAAAAGTCCGCATGGAAATGGTAAGGAGAAATATAGACTTTCAGCCAAGAGTTCCAGTGATGCGGCTGGGAACAAACATTGTGTATGCATGTATTGCAGTTCTTTACCGTTGTACAAGTGCGAGCTTTCAAATCTGGTCACCGACACATTTGTCAAGCTAAATACATTCTCTTCATGTCAACATAATCTCTGTGAAACTCGTTCAGAACCGCTTTGCGTAGTGGAGATAGAATAAACAGTTGTCCATCGAGACACATTATTCCATCAGATAGTGTGCTGGATTCTTTTGGATGTTCTAAAAACTGCGGCTATTTCGGTCTTACTACACGTCGTCATCTTCTTTTAATGACCGACAAGACCAAAGAACAGTTAAAATTGTGAGCTTGTTGCAATTATTCCCTCGGCACTGGAGCAGCTGGTGCAATGAATTTGCACTGTTATGCGAATGAAAACAGTCAGTCCCGTGACAAGAAGTGGGCCTGTAGAATCTGTTTGCTGGGCAAATGCATGCTATCGTAGTTTTATGATTCCAGTGCACCATCCTAACTCTGTATTAAGGCCTCCAGTGGTGTGACTATAGACTTGTTCGGCTTGAATTTGAGCTGTAATGTTTGGTCATGAATTCCCATCATGAACTTTAGGCCGAATTGGTTTTTGTGAAGGCAATACACCGGCCACAATTCGGCCGCGGATTTTTTTTTCACGGAATATTCCGTTTCGATTGCATTGAGCATGTGGGAGATTCTTATTTTTGGATGTTCTTCCTGTTCTATAACTGCCGCAATCACTAGGCTGGGTACATCTATGGTCAGCAAAATAAATCTGTTTAGTCCGAACAGAGCTAGCCTTGGTCGGTCAGCAGTGGTTTCATCAAGATGCATAAAATTCGATCACACTAGCCAGTCTATCGCAACCAGCTTGATGATTGGTAAAAAAACAGCGGTCATGTTCACGTTGCGAGTTAGGGCATGGATCGCGAGCAGTATTTCGGACGTCCTAGGATGAAACAAAGGTGAGCCTGTTTCTTTAAAGACACCATTCCCGAAGGTGGTTCGAGGCCCCCAGGATTTGGTTGCTAATCGTTCGAATTGATGCTAAAGCTTAGGAATTCCAGTTCCAAGAAGCCGAGTGTGCACTTTGTGTTCTTGATAGGAACGTTCTTCTTCTTCTTCCAGTACCAGTGTTAATGGTGAATCATGCTTTTATTCTTAGCGACTTCAAAAGTGATGAACTCGTCTTGAAAAGCCAGTAATGCAAGCAAGTAATGGGTCGCTTTGGTTATAGTAGTGTGAACTATGCTAACTGATACGTGGAGGCCAAACGGCAAAACGATCAGCCGGAACAGATGAGATGGAGTGGTAACGGTATTAAAACGTTTGGATTGGGGCCACAGTGGAGTCCGAAAATATGCCTTCACCGGATCAATGTTCGAAGATTACCCGCTGCGGAGTATAGATTTCATAGAATTCTTCGAATTCATCGCAGCTGATGGGTACACTCGCGACCACGGATTCGGGGTCATCATTATAACGGAACTGTATATAGTCCCATTTGGTACACAGATGCTTCGCCATTTTCCGATCTTTTCCTACCTCCTCTGGTCCTGTTTTTGGATGACATGCATACCGTTGAGGGTGATTCTAATCATGCTTATAATCTTCTGCTGATCCTGCTTGCTCTAATAGATCTATCTATTTTCCCAGTGAGCGGCAACTCTACTCTGGATAGAATTACTATCAACCATTTCAAGTTATTCTCTATTAATCCACGCACTCCATTTTCAACCAACTAACACTGCTTGTCATCTTTTTAGATAGTCTGAACAAACCGAAACGGAATTATGTAATTCTGCCCGGGAAAACATTATTCTGCTTCAAGTACTTTCTTCCGAGCAAGGTAGTGGTTTTCTTTTGAATCTAGGTAGTAATGGTTACCTATTGTAGATATACTCAATGTGATTTTTATACCTGCCATCCCCTAGAAATGCGCCTGCCCTTTAGCGACCGTATTGCTTCCCGAACATTTAAAACCTTAGGGAAAAGAAGGGTACTTTTCTGCATATTACGGGGTTGCCAGAAAGTCAGATACCATCGAACGTTGATATAAGCGGCAAAAAATCGACTGATCCTATGAAAGTCAACTCCTAACCAGCTGCAGCAGTAGACAAGGAATTCGGTTTTGTATGGAAAGAAAATAGAATCAATAGGCTATACTGCAAATGTAGAAAGTACCAACCGTTTGTGTATTTAACCAAGTAATGACTTTGGAATTTAGTGATTCCCGATTGAATGTGATAATGGAGCGAAATTTTCAAGAAAAAAAAACTAGAGTTTCATCTTTTGATTACAAAAATCGCAGCTATGCATTCTGATGACGTGCTTTTACTATTTCTAAAGTAAAAAGCAGTTTCTTTCACGGGTGCGTTCACTTCTTTCCTTAACACATTTTTATGCACAATTTCAACTCCCGACTGTTGGCGACCCGTCAACGTTGTCCTACTATTCTAGCCAAATGTTTTCACCCAATCACTCTTGCATCCTGCGGTCTTACGCCAACGGTAGATAGTGTCCTCAGACGCCCAACTTCTGTTAATATGACCGATGGCCACACTGAGTCTGCCTGCTAATCACACAGGTCCACTTTGGATGCTATTGGTTATTTGGTTCATCAGATCACCAAGTCATTGAATGCATTCACAGAATCCGTCCGATAATTTATGTTAGATTATTTGCCTACCTTCGGCTTTGTCCCACGTCTCTACTCTTTTCCAATCTAGAGTAGCTGGGTTGCACCAATCGACTACTAGGGCTGCCATCGGACTACTTCAACAACAAAACTCAGATCAGCGCAGTCCAGTTTTACAATGGAACCTTGCACCAACGTGCTCTGGTTTTGGTTCCTACCTTATAGTACCAACTACTAAAAGAGAAGAAAGAATGAATGGTGGAATGATAAGTTGAACAACTACAGGGAGAAAGAAGGACGCTGAATGCAAGAGCGTCGATGACTGCAGCACTGAGGCATATCATCCACTGTTTCCTGCCATCACTTGAGGGGAGGGGGACGATTTCGTGGACCGCAGCCCGGCAATGTAAGCACATCTACACGATCCAGTCCACTGCTTAAAGTCTTCACACTTTTTGCCATGTCACTGACTGACCACCTCCTTCCACCCGCCGATGCTTTGTGGGTTTACCGGAAACATGACCCAACCACCTAAGTTTACTCACTGTAAGTATCCTTTCTGAAATGTGAAGCATAGCACACAGTACCTTAGCCCTAACCTCCGAGTTACTGACAAAATTCACCAACCATATTCTAGCAAACCTAAGAAGACAATGGTGTTCAAACACTGAAAGTAATCGTCATGTTTCTGAGGTGCATAGAAGAACTGACCTCACGGCAGTTATGTATATTTTACCTTTTATTGATAATTGAATGTCACGCCGAACCCAAAGATGTCTTTAGTTGGTGAATAACAACCGAGCCTTCGCTTAGGCGAAAGCACATCAGCCAGGATGCAACTATCAGGAAAGATTCAAACACAAAAATCAGGTTCGGGTTTGGACCCATTCAGTCTTGCAAAAGCATTCAACACTCCGAAGGTCCAAAACGCATCTCAAACATACCTACACTATTGTCCAGACGATCGCTCACTAGTACATCGTCTATATATTCAAAGTCAAACAGTTTCCTGTCTGGGCAAATACCAATACCGCCATCTTCACATGAGGATAGGGCTATCTTCATTATCATAGCCAAGTTGGGCCTTAAAATCACCAGCAACGACCACAACGTCCGTCGCACGCGCACTTCAGATAACTTCCAGTAGAGCTCGTGCTTGGACTCAGGAGAGTTGCAGTCTGTGGGTGCATATTACAAATACGACAAACAAACAACAACGCTTCAGTCGACTGTTACCGACAGGTACAGAACCGTCCAACCAGACTTCACTCAAACGAACATTGACTGGAATCAAGTTCAACGGTGCACATTCGGTTTGCATGTCCAGAGCAATGCTGGCGCCGACATGCTCACGAGGACTTGAAACGGTATCACCTGACATAAGACAATGAGTTTGCATGTGGGATACCAATAGTGACTATAGAAGTTGGACTTGGTATGCGTGCTTCAAAGACAACACATATCGGTTGTAAAAGTTCCAAGAATTTTAGCTAGAGGAAACTCGTTGTCGTGTTTGGTTGAACATGCGGTCATTGAAGCCAGGAAAATGAAGTGGACAATTAAACCTAAGAAATGTAAGCAAATTATTTCCTCCCCTTCCAATAGTGCTGCCATCGAGTAAATCTATCGAGGCGCAATTTTTCGCCACCTCTTGTGTGGTTCCAAATCTGGAGAAATGGAAATGAGAAAGGTTCCCATAGAAAGGAGACTGGGGGTATTTAGGCAGTCGATAGTTTGAGGCTGTCTATATTGCAGAAGCCATTTTCTTTAAGAACTTTAAATAGGGCTTTTCACTCAAATGTCTCACCCACAGGGCAGTGAAGAGCTAAGCCAGTCGGGAACTGAACAGAAGCATACTTATAGCTGACCACCCTGTTCGAAGCAAGGGGCTGCGCAGTCCTAGTTATCCTGTGCGGCGACTGACGCAGCATGGGATTTGTTGTTTGAACTAACCATTGAGGTTTGTAGACGGGTGCTGTTAGATAGTCCATTCGCTAAGCAGGAGAATGATTAGAGCTCTCAACCAAAACCTTCGGTCCCAACAAGAATCTGTCCACAAGGCAGCGGGGAGTCGAAGCCCATCTACTTGGATCAATTATTCTTCCACTTAATATTCCGACTAAGTTTTTAACGTACATCAACCCCAACCTGGAGAACCATGATAATACTTTGACAAGCTTCTATCCACTGACATTCCAGGCGTAATTGAATATTCGGTTTGATATAACCCATTTTGTATAGCTTGTTGGGTCACGAAACTACGTAACCTATCACACTACATGAGGGTGTAGTTTCATCGTCACGGTAACAAGCCATTCGAGAGTCGACTAATCTATGGGATAAGTTGATGACCAGAAACCGAAATGACATATTCGCGCCCGGGCGCCGCTGGAAGTATCGCTTCGTAAAGCAACATGGGGCGGTAACCAATGCCACCATGAACGCACAAAACAGTTAGCTTAAGAGGCACCTGAAGCGATCACGTTGAAAACTTTTTGGAACGCTCTGTCCGCAAATTCTGACATCGAAGATTAACTGATGTTACAGCCCGCCTTGAAATTCAACGCGCACATGAAAAAACTGACTGGATTTAGCCAGGGTTAATACGGAACTGGGTGCTTACTTCGGGACTTCGCCATGCACACTCATTGACAAATGACAGACCTAATGTATATGACTGACGTTCCCGCAAGAATGGCATAGGGCATGATGGGATAGACAAGTGCAGTGGAGATGAGACTCATTGCACGAAAAGCAGTGGTTTAGATGCCTCGTTTTGCGTTGTAATATCATATTGATTGTTAGTTTTGAACGTCATCTGTGGAAATTGTTGACTGAGAGCGCCTGAATGTTTTGGATAACCGAACGTTCACCAGTGGCCCTGGAAAAGTCGACAGACTGTTTAGAAATTTATCGGGCTTCGGCGAAGTACTGCTTGAGCGGATTCTTCTGGAATGCTGGATGACCGACATCAACAATCAGTCGATGTGGCTGCATTGCCAACTGATTTCCAAAATTTTATTTAGGTGCTTGTGATAGTGGCGGTAGAGTGAATTCATGAGATTTTGTGTTCAGCCAACGAAACATGCAACAGAGTTCGGCGGAGAAATAATCTGTACTGGATTTGCAAATTGCGTGTCACTGTTATGCTGACTGATAGTTAACAACAGCAATCGCGGCGGATTTTGCGCGTCTCGCGTTATTCACTTTGAAAGAACACAAGGGCTGGCCTCTGCGGGTATCGTCACCTAAACATCGGTGATACAGAAGACAGAATCGGCGAAATCAGAAAGGATAATGTTTTCTAATTCATCGAGGACGAGACATTATACAGATCCGATATACGCACTGGAGAATAACATTCATCAGGGATGCTAAGCAATTGGCTTGTTCTCAAAAATACAAAGCGCAATCGGAAGACGTGGAATGAATGCCATAACAGTTATGAAGCTCCAGGAAATATTGCTAGACATTCTATCTAAAGTACCGGACAGTTTTGTTAAGGCACCTCTTTTGAAAGACGTCAGGGGTCGACAGAGAAAAATACTTCATCCACATATTTTTTGGAGTAAATCATCCATTTTTTGATCCCAAAATTTGCGAATCATCATCTAGCACTGTGTGACTCGTAGGGAATTGAAACCTGTTTTAGTCCAAAAGACGAGATACCCAAAGCCTACGTTTACTAGTAAGCAATTACCACAATAATGACAAATGTACAAACCTCAAGATTGAGCAATACGGCTCCAGGACTTCACAATGAACAAGGCGTTCACGTGTCACACGCCTTGATTGTTCAGGTAATTCCACAAAACCAAGTAAGCTAGTCATGAGCGAAACGTCGCTACGACGAATAAAACAAATCAGTGACCAAACGCTCAAGAGGTAAAGTGACTTGGAGAAACAAGCAGACTAGTATAGATGGGGAAGGGGATAGTACGGATGTGCACACAGATGAACGAGGAAGGTCAATCGGACGAGAAAGACACTTGGGGAACACATGAAGGTGACGTGATTAGGAGATCAAGTCGGCAGACCTACAGGTCTTCGCGATTTACGCATGACGGATCATATGAAACGAACAGAAGAACGGATGGCTTAATGAAGAGCCCCGGGCAACGTAGATCAGATAGGGCAAACCTTTCAAGTCCCAACAAACGGCTGGGAGTGCGATCGACAAAAAACGGCATTGCAATGCACTGACGCATAGAAAAGCGTCCAGGACCAATCCGGTTCAGCAAATTTCTGGAGAATGTCAAGTGCTCATAACAACGTATTTTAATAGTTAAGATGATCTAAAGTCTCCATTTCCTACAGTGGTGGATACCCCATCGAGGCTTCGATAACTGGATGACCCTGCTCGATTGACAATAATGCCCTCGAGAACGGTGTGGCGATAGTCAGCAGGAAATTAGTAAATTAAGCCACACTTTCGTCGCCATTTCGGCCGGCAGGATTTGAACTATACATGAGTACATAACATAATGAGGACAGATGTGATGGGCACGAAAATTTGTCTCTAACTGGACAAATCACAGGCGGGGAACGTGGAAAACAAAAAAAGACGGAATGTTTGAATTGACTGAGACCTCAACGACGTTCTGGTCGCTCTTTGCATAACACACATCTATATCAAATTATAACAGTGCACAAACTGAAGCAACATGGTCCATGTCCAAACATACAGAAAAGGAGGCCACGAGGCCCAAGAACTGAAATGTGCGCTCGTCAATGGTAGCGGGAGAATCACTGCGCTGTTGAAGCAGGCTTGTATCTTCGAACTGTTTCCAGGAGAATCTCACACGCAAACAATCGACCGCTTATCGTTACGCGCTTCGACTAAGTCACATCGGTTGATCACGCAAGGAAGCGGTGGAGTTGGAATACCAAGAACGAAGGTGGGAATAAATGTGTGAAAATCACATGCACTTTAACCCCTATTTCCATACAGCGATAAACTAATCCTGTTTGCCCCGGAATTCTTAGGATTACGAGCAAGACGATACCAAGTGGTCCGTGAACTACTTCCGTTGGAACTTAAACAGGTTACTCGAGTCAAAATGTTTGTCCATCACCCTTCGATGGTATCCAGAGTTTGTGATCAGATGAAAATAGCTTCTTAAAAAAATGGAACAACGCAAGGCAGGATTCCCGTTGCTGTTGACGGACGGAAACCATTTTCGTTCTACGGCAAGCTAGCAGCAAAATGGTCACTCGTCAACCTATAGTTTTTCAAAAGACTCAACATATTGTCTTTCGTTTAATGGAAATCTCGAATTAGTTCCTCCATTTTCTTTTGGGTGGCTGATGCCCTCGTCCAGGCGACCGGTCTCAGTAACACCGAATCCTATGCCAACTTCACTGTAAATGACTAGTGTCTTGATCCTGGTCGTTATTTGAGGGGCCAGTGAGCTCCTGAATTGTTACAAGCTACTGATAACTTTACCTACTTATTCCCATAGTGAACATACTGAAGTCAGTTCCACTGGTTAGGGTTGCTGGCTGTCGGTAGGTTCCCAGCGCCCAACGGTAACTTATCAATAACGTAGCTTCTTCGGATTATAGAAGTGACTTGGCCAACGCACGAGGGTATCTTTCACTTTCCACCCAATGCAATATGTCCCTATCATCCAAACACACCTTTCCGCCAAATGCGATTGTTTTGAGGTCGTAAAATGCATCCATTCTTGACTGAAATGCGGATATCTGCGTACGCAAAAGTTCATACAAATACAAACCTTTTGCGTTTCTCGGTGCAACACAAAATGATGCAAGACATGAAAATCTACCTTACAATACTTCTTCTGGGCGCACTAAGCCTAAGAAAGTTTCGGAGGGATTCAGAAAATATACTCTTTGCTATGCAGGACTACCCCCCACATTTCATCTACAGGGAAGTTTAGACAATCGATGCGAATTTCTACATTTTGGGGCTCGTTACATACTAACCGTCATACCAATGAACACTTGATAGTGCTATTAACATTCACAGAATCACTGTCATCACTATCCAGAAAGTTAGATCTCGGAACGGTAATGTTATGGATGAATATTTCTGTGTATCAACTTCGTACAACATGGCCCCATTTCATGCCAGACTCTGAAGTCTGAGAATTTCGATTCCACACCAACATCACAGATATTACTGGTTTATGTAATCTATTCATTTTTCAAATTTATAAGTAATTGAGGGATGCTTTCTCTAACTTGAACCAAGATCAAACGGACAGTCCATCTGGGTCAGTGTCAGTTCGCACATTCGGATCCCAGTAGAGAACTTAACACGAATGGAGGAAAGATCATGCGACCCTGAATAGCAAGTCAATTCTGTCCTACCTTTGCAACAATGCAGAAAATAAAATATTTGTGCATCACCTAACAAACACCCTTCTACCTGTGTATAAAACCCAGCTATTGAGATTCCGATCCGCTGTTTGGTCCTGCATAGAAATCTGCCGATTTGGAATGGGTGGTGCTCGGTCAGTTGCTTCTTTAACATCCAGTCTTGAAAGCTTTGTAACAAATTTTGCTGTGGATAGCTCTCGCTCAATTTCCAATTTATGCAGTTTAAACCGCAGTTCATCTTCAACATGTCCTTGACTCGCCCTACTTCCTCCAGTGACATACAGCCGGTGAAAAGGCACAAGATTAAGGAAATAACCGACTCGGGATACGTAAAAATTCTCTAAGATTCCTAGCTGCTGGCTGGCCAGACATTGAGAGCTCATACATCATAGATCAGGAGAAACCTCTGATATGATAAACAAATAAAACTGATGGTCAAAAAAAGTGAAAGAGAATGAAAAAAGGAGGCGAAGCTCTTCTAATACTACTGCAACTGCTGTGACGTGCGAAAAGTTAGGATAAGCATTGCTGTGGGCGATGAATGGAGCAATGACAGTTCAACGGCGATTGGTAGATCACGATGCCTTTCAGTATCACGTACAATGGGGTCTGTCAAGGGCTGCATGAGAATTGTCTGCACGCTTCGAATGATGCGCCCCGTATGACTATGCAACCTCACTAGTTGTCTCAAAGGTCAGTTACGAAAGTCAAAATTGAATAACTGATACAAAGATGGAGATCGATAAAATACACAAGAAGCAAGTCTCGATAGCTTGCACTCAAGGGATAAGTATCCGATAGTAAACCCGACGGTAAAGTCAAATGTCAACGTCAGGCGAGCAAATTTTGCAGCGATCGAGTGGGATGAAAGGCGTGAGGATCAATGTAAGCTATCAAACAGAAGCATAACACATAAAAGACTACAGATCTAGAGGTGACTGTTACATTTCGTGTCGAAAACCTCCGTGCGATCCAGATTAGCTTGGTGCAAAAGCCCATAAAACTATCATGCGAGAGATTCGGAGACAATATTACCTGCGGCTTCAAACAGTTTTGATAAAAGCTTAGCAGAAAGTGACAGAAATTTCTACTGTTGCGTAGTAATTCTTGCGGTTACAAACTACACCTGCAGATCCATGCACCAGTGTAAGGCTACCTTTCAGGGATGTCAAAGCCCTAATTGTGTATCATCAAAGCACGTATGGACCAATGCCGTCGGCAGATTTCAGTTTACAGTTGAGTAGTGCGTAAAAATTAATCAAAAAACGTTTAACTAAGTAAAACAAACTGAAAAACTGGTGGGCTCATAAATTTGGTGAATCTACTGTCTTTCAGGTACCGACACTGGTTTCCACAGCCAAGGATAAACCGAAAGGCAATGAGATGTTCCGTGCATACTGTCGCGTCAAAAAGAGAAATGATGAAAACACTGATCTACCTAGCGTTAAACCAGCAGCGCATCGCGCTTCCCGAGAGTGAGGAATACGTACGGCAATGGGCTATGGCGGAATGACATCAGGTTCACCTAGACAATTCTATATCCAGCAATTAACTAACTGGTGTGTAAGACCCACGCTGACCAACTACTTTAGAAATGGTTGTCGATTACATTAGTAGATATTCTGTGGTGTGTTGTAGCGCGACCGATGATGGAGCTGCCTGCGACTGTTTTGCATTTTGAAGTATCGCAGCAATTCGAAGGATAGAAACTGGCGCTTAATGGGTACCGTTTTTGTCCTTGTGAACAACTGCAAAAACGGATGACCTGTCGGCCCATACCTGCGGCTAAGTATCGGTTGCTAGCACAGTTGGAACGATGTTGCATCTGTACAAGCTCTAGGAGAATAGCTGACTCACTTGATAAGGATTGCTCATGTATAAACGATGACTAGTCTAAATGGGACCATACCGGTGGACACATACAAAGCAAATTGTATTGATGAAACAATTGGATTTAAATGAGAAGGATGATGATTAATGACGACAGAACAGGAATTACGGGGAAATTCGCGCAAAGTATCGACCAAAACCGAAGGCGGTGTTTGGTGGACGGAGATGAGATGAAATTAATCGATTTTGGTAACTACGCTGACGAAGTAAGCGGCTCTGCAGGGTTCCGCTAAGACAGCATGAACGTTGAATAGACCAGTGGTAATGAGAAAGCACGGATGAATGAAAGTTTAGGCTAACACCACTTCAGCACCCTCTGGACGAGTAAATAAATGTAATACAGTGAAAGAAGACTCAGTAGAATGTGCTGAACGGAAAGACCAAAACGGAGAAAAAAGGACAGCATTTTTTCCTAAAAAATGACAAGGATATCGATCAATGGGCAAGAACGAATGGTAAGAATAAGCGGCTCACTGAGGATAAGGTCACGGTGTACGATAGGACACACAGTAATAATCGACAATCGCGAGCAATGAAGAACTGGCACAAACAAGATGACTGATTGGGCGCTTTGTCCACAAACGAGCATCAAACAACGCAAAAGCAGAATATTTAAATCTGTAGTCATACAGGGGCAGGTGACTAGGAAAATCGGGAATATGCGACCAAAATAACCGCACATGTACGGGCATACCAAGAGCTGACAATTTACAACAACTTAAAGTACCGAGTAGAGGGTTAACAGATGGCGATAGTGCAAACAAGATAGCGGACGGATAAGTGACGGTCACGAAAACAAAAATAAGGACACATCCACAGAGGACAGACAAATAAGCACGGTATCTGTTAGAAATTTACTGGTAACAGTAATTCACATGCACACAAAATAACGAACAAACATAATCCAGAAGGGACAAAATTCCGATGAAGGCAAAGCAACATAATTGATAAGGATCATACCAGGTGTGAAAACGTAACTATGTGAGAACTCGAGGTGATGCAAAACGATAGAATGGACCGTGTGATCGCAATGAGTTAAAAAAACTTACCGTTAGACAAAAGCGTATGATCATAGGATTGGTTCATGTGGGAAAGTACAGTAAAGCGCCAATTCATTAAAGAGTTGCACACAAGCATATTCGAGGAGGTCCCACTAATTCAATGGGCTTGTTTAGATGGGGAAAAACAGACAATAGGTGAAACCCGTGGAGGATTAATCCTGGGATAGACGGCGAGCGTATGGTCGCAAAAAAGAACGTGGAGGGGAATAAGATATCGAGCAAAAAGTCGCTCGATACTGGACAATCGCAAGATGAAACAATTTAGAGTGGAGATGGCATACTGACCTTCGCATAGCGGAGGGTACCAATAGGACGGGAGATAATCACTCCCATCCAGTAGAGGCCGTGCTGGGACCTAGACATTAAATGTGAAAAAGGAACTGAATGATCAGGGAGGTGCACGCGGAGGTCGCCGATTTGAACTCTTAACCGTATCCTGGTTGACGAGTACAGAGAAGGACAATGGGGAACACAAACCATAGATGGATGAAAGGGAACTTCATAAAAAGAAAAAAACAGATCGGAGTGCACGACACGGAACGAAGAGGGACGGGCGATGATGTAAATCAGATCAGTGACATCGTGACAACTTTTGACAATCAACAGTAGATAGAATGTTCGCATGACAAACCTCAAGTAAATCGTTCAAGTACATAGTCAGAAGTCTACAAATACTGAATAGAAAATGCACTGAGGACGACAAAAGGGTTGGGAGTGGACGGGCTCAGACAGGAAAGTGTACGCACAGTGCAACTGGATACGATTCCGTTGTATAGGCTTCGGTAACGAAAGAGTGACTGATTTTATCAAATGACTGTCCTAAAATAATACCGCAAAAGATTGCCCAATTCGTAAGAGTATCACAAAGTGGAAGCAGGAAAACAGCAAAGAAAAGAAGTGACTGGATACGATGACAGAAATCAGATTTATAGGAAGAAACCTGTATAGTTACACAAGAAAAGACGGGTTTACTCATAGACAGCGTTACTGAAAATAACAAGCATTTTCTATCCGTGGAGCTAAGAAAGAATGAAGGTATGAAAGTGAAAGAGTGAACAAGAGACAGTTCAATAATCGACAAAACAGAATGACGGCCTGTTTCGTGACACCGAAGGCCAAAAAGACCTGAGTCTTAGGACGAGAACAGACCAATAGGACGGGGAATAAAATAAGAAGCCTGAGGGAGCTAAGAGACCTCGGTAAACATCAACGCACATGTCCCGAGGGTAGGCACTAGTTAGAAGTGCACATTCGTACACACACTCACACAGACACACACCGGAGTTGCACAAGGGCAGGGAGAAGTGAACAAATGAAGCTCACAGAGAACCGGAGAAGGTAAGTACTAAAACGGAAACACACGAACAGGCGCACTCGCACGCGTACGCATAAGTAAAATACACGGTGGACAAACGCCTAGGAAACGAATCGAAAAGCACGGAAGTCCGCTTACGCCAGTGGAAGTCGGTCGACTATGGTGACATGCTTTGTGCGGAGTACGAACATCCATCAGGGACCTGAGTGTCCAACAGACGACGCAAGGTGGGGAATCCACCGTGATTCGGATAGAAATAGCGATCACACATGGAGTCCACTGTGATGAATTCCGCAAAACCGGCCTGATAACCTTCGGGCGAGTAAGCTGTAGACAAACCAAAATCTGGGGAATCGACAGGTGGAGAAGGACTAAGAGCGATACTCGGGTGGACGCCGAGTGCCTCGGGCAGTCCTTGATGCCCGGTTAGCGAACAAGGTGCAGTTGTGCTCGCGAAATCCTCATTGTTGCACTGATGTGCAGCCCCTGATGAACAAGAAGAGGGATAGAAAGACAGATAGTCTATCTGCACAATCAATAAGGCGTAGAGAAGCATGTAAAGGATAGTGTAGGTTGGATAAAATAAGAACGAATCGGCGATTAAGAACAACGTGTTATCATTACCATCATCATAAAGTGTGAATAATCGTTTTAATTCCTTTTCATACATAATTGGTGGTCAACACAGCAGGGACTTATTAGCTTCTCAAAGCATCAAGTACATGAGGAGACTAGAATTAAAACAATAGTAAACAAGCGAATCAGAAGACAAATACTGCGAAAAGCATTTCTCGTTTGCATTTCCATTCGCCGTGTTTGCATAACAGGGTTATAAGAAATGGATCCCAAAAGCAATACTTCTCGTCTGAATCGGTTTTTCGATTTTGGTAAGTAGTCTGAATGGATCAGTAAAGCGATTCGATTGATTTCATTAGTTTGACAGCTTCTTCAAGATATAAGGATTCTTGAGCGAGTTATGAAACCGAAAGGCAGAAAATGAAGCCGAAATCACCTGAATTCGATCTCAACCAAGGACTCGACCGCCAACAAACGGGGTCCATCGGTACTGAACGCTTGAGTCTCTTTGAAAAGCGATTTAATGCAAGTTCGACGCATTACTGATTCATCGAATCAGGTGTTTCAAATTCCGCCGTACGAAGGATATTAGACCAACTGAGATCGCGCAGTCAATTTCGAAACAGTTGAATGTGAACACCGTGGGTTCAAATCTTCCCGCTTAGCGGACATAACACAGTCATTTGTACCCTATTATTAGACCCGATGCATTCGTGATCATAACAATGGATACTATTGATCCGCCTAATGAGAAAAGTGAAAAATATCAAAAACAAGAAAAGAGTTGGCAGCCTAATGCACTCCTTAAAACTACGCTCGGCTGACTGGTCTGGGTTATTCATCCCACTCTCAGTTGTCTTATGGAAGATGAAATTTTCACAAGCGATCAAATTACGGAAGATTGTTCGATAGGAGTGCTAAGTAAAGCTGCGAGACAGCCAAAAAGCAGAGGAAAAAACCTCTTAGATATGACGACAACTATTCCGGAATAGACTGAGGCGCTTCAATGCTCCAAACATCTATTACAAGGTAAATGAGTAACGTAACTGGTGGCGCATAGAAACCTGAGTTCGAGTCACCTTTACCGTATAATAAACCACGGGGAGTCGAGCACCAACATAAAGCTGTTCATTAGGTTTTATTTAGGTTTGCAGTTCAGTTCAGTCCCCTTTTTATTACCACTAACATTGCACTGATGTGCTTTCATTGCTACCGCGCAACATCGTCTACCCAAAAAAGCAAAAGCAAATGAGAAATACGGAAAGATAACTGCAAGTTAATGAATTGGAGCACCATATAGAACAATGACTGCGAATACAGAAACACCACGAACTGCGACATTAAGCCATTGTTGAATATTGTTCCCAACCACCTCTTGGGGTCGATCTCGTCGAATCGAACCTGGTAGCTTAACTGGACCTTCATGAGCCAGTTCACCGATTAAGGCTTCCACCACTTTATCTCATGTCATCGACTGACCATCTCGACCCATTTTCCAATCAATACCAGTC
>LUCM01000491.1:51062-68140 GCA_008360955.1 Fasciolopsis buskii | reverse complement strand
GACTGGTATTGATTGGAAAATGGGTCGAGATGGTCAGTCGATGACATGAGATAAAGTGGTGGAAGCCTTAATCGGTGAACTGGCTCATGAAGGTCCAGTTAAGCTACCAGGTTCGATTCGACGAGATCGACCCCAAGAGGTGGTTGGGAACAATATTCAACAATGGCTTAATGTCGCAGTTCGTGGTGTTTCTGTATTCGCAGTCATTGTTCTATATGGTGCTCCAATTCATTAACTTGCAGTTATCTTTCCGTATTTCTCATTTGCTTTTGCTTTTTTGGGTAGACGATGCTGTATGGTGGCAACGAAAACCAGGGCACAGTAGTACAAAATTAATGGTAGTAAAAGCTGAAACTGAATCAGAGAGAAAAGGCGAAAGAAGAACGAGTTACCTAAATCATAATTCTTCACTTTGCAACTAAGTGCTAATTTTCATCGAATTGGGGGTTATCTGCATTCACATAAGAGTGAATGAAAACACAACCCATTATCCATAAAAATCAGGACGTATCAGAATCAGACCATCCAAGAAAAAACCGACTGTGAGGTCATGTGTCCGGGTGAGAAGCTGTAGTTTCGGCTGGACCAAGCATCAGGATACATTTCAAGGTACCACCGTTAGTTAGAATAAGTTTGGCGCACGGCTTTGTACCGAAATCGATTAACAATGAGCACTAGAACACTGATTTAATAAAGCCCATTCAGGCAATTCCTTACATCGTCTCCGTTTGGCCAGGACGCCATGGTCTGCGAATCCATCATCCAAACGGTCGGCTTTAGTGAGCATACAGTAACCCGGAGGCAGTGCGTAGATTTCAGCTTGCGGGAGCAGATATGAATCCTGAATGGATGATTGTTCCGACGTACAAGAGGGATGAGTAAAAACGCAAGCATTTGACTCCCCGGGACACGTAAAATCTGTCATGTCATCGCCATCCAAAGAGGCAGTAATGTTCCACGTGGGATGCACAGCAACGGACATTGAATAAAATCCCTCACGGACTGAGGCCGTCTGACCCATGACATCTAAACCGGCAGCTGAATCAACAGAATCTGCATCTGCGGAGTACGGTCCGCAACATTCGGTTCGATAATTGGGCACGAATCCCTCCGGGTCAGTTGTCACTTTAAGTGTACCAAAGTCTGGGTTTAGTGACGGCGCTTGACGGATCTAGAAGTAAATGAGGTTACTCCAGCAAACTATAATCACGAAGAGCAAATATTCAAAGCAGAATCAGAAAACAGCATTTGCTGAGTATGTCATGAAATCAAAATAGATGTCTAATGGTTGTTCTGATAATTCAACTGGAAAGAGAGGTTTGTACGTGAATATTTTTCCCGACCAAAAATATCACGTCAATTCACCGTGATTGTGACAAACGTTATCTCGAGAGTCGAAGCACTTGAGACCTAATCAAGGAGCTTCCCGACCAGTTCCTTTACGAAACATCGGTGAAGTGCTGCGTCACACATCACAGTTTGTTAATTCTGCAAGATCTCGCAGAAGTCACATGACACCCAAAAATTTCGACTGTGGGTAATTTGCAAAGAATGGTGACGATTCGCTAGCCCATTTTCGCACTTATGCGTCAGCCGACTTATCAGGACGGATGCTAAACAGAACAGTAATGTACATATGTGGGTTTTCGCAAGGTAAAATTACCGGGGCCACAAAGCGCATTTAATTTGCGAAATGGTTCAAAGAGAAAATCGTGAAAAATTAGTAAGTTTCAAGCCTCAAGAACGAAAACCAGTACCAGTGACATCCGCTAACGACGAATGTCTCTCACTCCATCCGTATCCAAGTGTGAACGAGTTGCAGTTATCGAATCAGAAACCTATTGTTAAAAGACCAATGGGAGTACGGAGGCCTGTGTTCGCCTTTAGCAGTGATTGGTTGTGGTCTACAATTTAATCGTCGGTTTGGTCAACAAAAAATTAAAACAAATTGGTAGGCTCCCGAGGTGCGCAGATAACTTGTTGAGCGGGTTTAGGCCATAATTAAGTTTTATCATGTGACCTATTTCCGGCGGATTTTAGAGCAGACGAACCACAATCGCAGTGTTTTCGCTGTGTACTGTTTCAAACCTCTTAACTTGCCCAGCTGGTTGATCCGCCAGAAGCCTAAACTGGTCTGATGTAAGCCTCTGAATATGCACAACAATAGGATAGATGAGTAGCAGAAAATAGAACTTTAGGAAACACCTGAACGTTGAGTTTGCGTCAGGTGATGGTAATCATCACTGAAGAAATATTAAACCTGCCCCGAGGTAGCCTCTCTGCTGACTCGTCGACCATACAATCGAGGTGCATGAAATCGCTGGCAAAGAACAGGAATTCTTATCTAATGCGATTGAATCATACAAAGATCGGGTTCTGGTCATACGGAATCGTTAACATGATGACGCGCCTTGGCTAAACCAAGAATGTTAGACAACGAAGCTGTGAGGTGATTAGATCCTAGTGGGTGTTTTGCAGAGCGAAGACCTTTGTTCACTAGATGATCGACCTTAAAGTGCAGGAAGGCTCCTCCTTAGGATGCAAATACACTAGCAAAAACAGAATATACGGTGCTTCCATGGTTTTTTAATAATGAATTGAACGTTTACGTTACATGATGAACCTTTTTAAAACCGTGTTAATTCATCTACTACTATAAAGCATCAAGTAACAAAGATTAATATATATATATATATATATTCACGTGAGAATCAAGCTGGTTTCTGACTCGTCGGCGGTTGCAATGGTCAAATATTCACTGTAATAAATACAATACCACCGATGATCTCTGTCTCTCTTCGTCTAAAAACAGCGTTCTATTCATTCGATCATTCAGTTCGGATGTACTGCTTCATCGAATGGTGTACCAGCGAAATTCATATCACTTTTTTGATATTTATATTCAAACAGCCGAAGCCGAGTTCGTGCTTATGGCGTCCTTCGAGTTCACCCCGAAAAATGATGATTGTCACAGTTTCCCGTCACACCTTTTCTTTTCACTATTTTCATGGAACTCGCTCTATCTACATGGGAGAGTAATAGCATTATTCTGACCTAAAATATACGGCCTATTTTGTACTGCTAAGTGAGGACCCAAAGTTTCTTTCGATCGTCTGAACGGCATCATATGTTTGAAATGGTTGGCTCGAAGCTGAAACATGTGTTGTTGGGGGAGAATCGGAATTACTTACGATTAATTACATGGACAATTCCATCTCACTTCATGGTCGATTGTCGAGTGAATTGCTCGTTTGGCATTTGTAGCCTCGGCGTGACGACCGGCTGTCGACCAAAGGTTTGTTTACCCATCAGCAATAAGGTCGGTTCAGTCATATGGTTCAGGAGCATGGTTGTTTTGTGTTCTCGAAGGCGGGCAACGATTGGAAGACGGATCGAGATGGCCAGTCGACGACATGGCAAAAATGCACGAATACTGTAACCGGTGGACTGACCCGTGTAGGTGCAGTTAAACTACCAGGTTGGGTTCCACCAGATCCCCCAAGTAGTAATTGGAGACATTGGTTGGTGAGTCATAGTAGCTGTAAGTGGCGTTCTTGCAGTGTCTACGCATGTCCTAACTATGACTCTGATATTAGTAATGTACAAACGACACACTGTGTAGTCTAGAAACAGTCGGTCAAATTCAGTTAAAATGTTACGAGTATTGGAATACAATGATAATTTCGGAACGGCACCCTGGATCACTTGAGGGAGTGAAGAGAGAACCCACAAGCTTATCTCGCAAACAACTACATGTTCAACTCACTGCGACTGGATTCGCGAAGATGATAAGGGAAGTTACTGAGTGCTCATAAAGTTTTGTACGGTCTCCGTGCAAGATCTCTTTATGGCCGCCCGGCTTTTCAAGTTTGTAAATGCCCGCTTCACTGCACGCTGCTCTCAGAGACTGGTATTGATTGGAAAATGGGTCGAGATGGTCAGTCGATGACATGAGATAAAGTGGTGGAAGCCTTAATCGGTGAACTGGCTCATGNTGGGTTTTCGCAAGGTAAAATTACCGGGGCCACAAAGCGCATTTAATTTGCGAAATGGTTCAAAGAGAAAATCGTGAAAAATTAGTAAGTTTCAAGCCTCAAGAACGAAAACCAGTACCAGTGACATCCGCTAACGACGAATGTCTCTCACTCCATCCGTATCCAAGTGTGAACGAGTTGCAGTTATCGAATCAGAAACCTATTGTTAAAAGACCAATGGGAGTACGGAGGCCTGTGTTCGCCTTTAGCAGTGATTGGTTGTGGTCTACAATTTAATCGTCGGTTTGGTCAACAAAAAATTAAAACAAATTGGTAGGCTCCCGAGGTGCGCAGATAACTTGTTGAGCGGGTTTAGGCCATAATTAAGTTTTATCATGTGACCTATTTCCGGCGGATTTTAGAGCAGACGAACCACAATCGCAGTGTTTTCGCTGTGTACTGTTTCAAACCTCTTAACTTGCCCAGCTGGTTGATCCGCCAGAAGCCTAAACTGGTCTGATGTAAGCCTCTGAATATGCACAACAATAGGATAGATGAGTAGCAGAAAATAGAACTTTAGGAAACACCTGAACGTTGAGTTTGCGTCAGGTGATGGTAATCATCACTGAAGAAATATTAAACCTGCCCCGAGGTAGCCTCTCTGCTGACTCGTCGACCATACAATCGAGGTGCATGAAATCGCTGGCAAAGAACAGGAATTCTTATCTAATGCGATTGAATCATACAAAGATCGGGTTCTGGTCATACGGAATCGTTAACATGATGACGCGCCTTGGCTAAACCAAGAATGTTAGACAACGAAGCTGTGAGGTGATTAGATCCTAGTGGGTGTTTTGCAGAGCGAAGACCTTTGTTCACTAGATGATCGACCTTAAAGTGCAGGAAGGCTCCTCCTTAGGATGCAAATACACTAGCAAAAACAGAATATACGGTGCTTCCATGGTTTTTTAATAATGAATTGAACGTTTACGTTACATGATGAACCTTTTTAAAACCGTGTTAATTCATCTACTACTATAAAGCATCAAGTAACAAAGATTAATATATATATATATATATATCTGTGTACATTTCCTTAATGAGTTACGCCTGCCTGTTGCAAACAATTTATCACACCTCGCTTTCGTCCCGCCTAATTAGTACAAAAATTGACTTGAAGGAAAGAGGATTACAGGAGAATGAAAAAACTAAAAAATTCCACATCGAGCATGCAGAAACGCTAACCCAATCCATTTTTTTGTCCGATGAGATTTGAGAGGTTACATCGCGGGTGATGCTAGACATTTCCATGTGTCTTCCAATATCGGATTTAACGTTAGACGAAGACTGAGTGCTGTAGTCAGATGGCGATGGATACACTATGGTCACATTCGTATCCTGGGAATCTACAGGTGCTGATATCGCATGTAAATCAATCATAGAATCCTCAATCGGTTCAACTCCATCCGTGTCCCACGTATCGGTATCCAACGCATCGTAAGCACTCAGCGTATTGTGAACTACGACGTTTGTGTTTGCGTTGTTCATAGTGGCCAAAGTAACCGAGTGGGCCGTCCGAAGTGGATAGGGGGGTTCTCCAGGATCCCAATCTTCATCACTGTAACGACGATCTGGTAGGCGATGATTGCTTATCGGGCGTAGCCTAACTTCCGTGTTAGGTAGATGATCTGGGAAAAATGTAAACATTAAGACCCGTTTCACCAATTGCAGCCATAAACCAAGTTGACCATTGAAAACGAAGTGAGCAAAAAGGAGACAGCGATAAAGATTAAACGAACTCGGTACGACCAATAATGTAACGGTAGCTGTTTAGCAGTCACTCAGTGTATTTCAGCACATCTCGGATTAGAGCAACAGAAGTATATATTTTCGATGCACCAACGCCACATAGATGCATCATGTATGAGCTGTCGGATCCAATCATTTAAATTGGCGTAGAGAAGTGTGCTTATTTCAATCTAAATTGGCTGATAATTTACAGTTAAAGGATAGTAAACAACGACCAAGTGACGTAAGGAGTGTATCGAAAAAATCGATGCGCCATGTATTGGTTTTAATTGCGAATGGTATAATGTTAATAACACAGCGTTGTTGGTAGATGTAATGTGCCAACGTTTCGACTACCGTGGGTAGTCTTTCTCAGTTTGTGCAAAGAGTCTTGCGCGACAGACCGGATTTTCCAGGCTCAAGTCCGGTAGGGTTGCGCGCTGCCTTTCGTGCAGTTGATACGGCCAGACGCGGCCGAATCGCATACAAACAACTAACGGACGCATTAAAACCAGAGCCTCATCGGCATGCTTTACCCGTTGCTTCCATTCAGCAGGAGACGAACAAGTGCATTTGTGACCAGCCATTTCTTCCTGCGCGCGGGGAGGACAATAAATATCGGTTCGGCACCAGTAGTCGGGTCTACTTAGTGCAAATTTTTGGATAGCACGACAATGGTCCGTGTGGGCGGTGGTTGGATCACACTGAGTGCTTTTCTCAACTCTCGAGATCCTTGACGAGCGAGCCGAAAGGCATATGCAGTTTCGACTAAATCCCCCAGTTTCTGTAGTCGTGGTCGTGAGGGCACCAGTGTATCCGAACCTCCGGGATCGAATCCGGCTTGCTATAGGGGATTGGGCTCGATGGAGGTAATTGCTAACCAACCGGAAACGCGACCCCCAATTGCACCAGTAGAGTTGAGAAAACAGATATCTTTTCCAGATACACCGTTAGAGAGGCATATTCTAAAAGCCAAACCCCGTCAGAAGCAACCAAATGAACCGAGATTGAATGTCATACCGCAGACCCTTGAATTTCTGATCAGAAGTACTCACAACCGAACCTCTAATCAATCACCCGCATTCTTACTGCAGCCAGATCATACACTATTTTGTGGAACCCGGGAATTCTATTCATTCTGCTAAAAACAAACCCACATAAAATTTCTTGATTTCTGCTTCCTAATCGTCATCTGTCCGTTTGAAACATTCACCCCACCATCTGAACCCATCTTCGTAGAAGGCACTCAAGAGAAAGACGGTAATCGAAACCTTGGCACATTACATCTACCAACAACGCTGTGTTATTAACATTATATTATTCACAATTAACGACCGAAAACAAGTGAACAACTACCAGATGCTAGCAAACGGGTACTCAGAATTACTTAAAGGAAGGAAAAAGAACATCATTGGAAAGGAAATCCAATCAACTGACAGCTTACGATCGCCGCACCTCATTTGTCTACCGAGACTTGCAAGAGCAAATCTAGTAAAAAAACAACTTTTACACATGCGATGACTACAGAATATTCCGAAACATTTGGACCTGACCTGGGAAAAGTGACTGGTATGGTTAGTTTGTGCATAAAGGCTAAGCAGCTCAGAAATGATTGAAAAATTGCAGGTCCATGCTAGAAGATCATGGTTCACGGCCAAATAATTGCGGGTTTCGGCTCAAGCTTAATGGCTAAACAAGAAAATGTGTTCCAAATATAGCTAGGAATATGTGGATGAAAAATGTGATTGGTTACTTCCCGGGAACAAACTCATGGTACATAAATGGAGTTCCAGAGAGTGTCACATGTTTTTGAAAGTGTTCAGAAGAACAGTAACGTGAGGAGAAGCACAAGACAAAAAGTTACTAACTATAATTCCGGAAAAATATCACAGTAGCTGCAAGTATACAATGACTGGTTTTGGATGATTACGGACCAGGAAATTTCTGTGACTGAGGGGGTACTTATGGTGATCAATAAATAAATGGAGAAAATGTTGCAAGAAATAGCCCACATTCGATAAGATTGAGTGGATGCCTTCACCGAATGGAACTGAATTTCTGTGTTTACAAGAATGCTGCACTGGAGAAGTCAGAAAATCCTTCAACTATGATTATAGTGTGGAACAGGTGTTGACAATTAATTTCTAAATTCCACTGATTCAATGTAAACAACGTGCAAATTGTAGTTTTGAAGCTCGCTATGAATAGGCCCATCAGTCCAAACATGTGAACATACCAGTTCGTATACTGCTTATTTTTGCGAGCACTAACATTTCCAGAACCAATGACAAACAACGCCGAGAAAGCATTAAGTCGCAGAGTTTTAAAAGCTTTCACGACAAGCGGCAGAAAAGTTAACAATGCGTTTGCCAAGTGCGGTGATTCCTAACGCCGGCCAGTTGCCATTCGTGGCATACAGTAAATATATTTGCTCTCTACCAATTATCCTCGAAGTTGAAACTGTTGTGGATTCCATAATCTATGGAAAACGTTTTGTCGGAATGTTCAGGTTCCAAAAATGTGATAGAAAACAGAAAAAATGCGGAGCGATCGTGGTCATACAAATAAGTTGACGAAATAATCTATGGATATTTTTGCCAATAAAGCCAAATTCTTTACACGTCGAGCATCAAGTTAGATTGAGATACTCAACAGTTTAAGCATTAGTTTTCACTACCGATAACCTCGCATCTACGTGCTCTGGTTTTCATTGCTATCTCAGAGAGGAAAATGGGTGGACAATAGTAGAAAAACGATTGAAATAATTGGAATAACTACACAGAGAAAGAAAGAAATCGAATACAGAAACGTCACTGACTGCGACATTAAGCCATTATTGAATATTGTTCCCAACCACCTCTTGGGGTCGATCTCGTCGAATCGAACCTGGTAGCTTGACTGGACCTGCATGAGCCAGTTCACCGATTAAGGCTTCCACTACTTTTTCTCATGTCATCGACTGACCATCTCGACCCATTTTCCAATCAATACCAGTCTCTGAGAGCAGCGTGCAGTGAAGCGGGCATTTACAAACTTGAAAAGCCGGGCGGCCATAAAGAGATCTTGCACGGAGACCGTACAAAACTTTATGAGTGCTCACTAACTCTCCCTATTCTTTCCGAGGCTCAGTATCGTACGCCTACTCTATGAGTTACTGACGAAAGTCTCCCAACATATTTTACCAATAATACGAAGGTAATGGTGTTCAAACACCAAGAATATTCGCACATCAACCATGAAAAGTCATGTCTCTAAGTCTCCAAGTGCTGCCGTATGGTCTGGAGTGGGTGACTTCGGGATCCGAGTTGGCTATCCACCCGCCCTGAGCGTCTCTCGAAATGCGCCCCAGTGATCGGCGACTCAAGTAGTCTCTATGAAGGAAGACATTCACACCACCTTCTAGTGGAAGGGGTATTCTCATAGAAACATGAGGACGAGGGTGAGCGCCTGGCACCTATACCGGGTTCACTGGAATTCGGTAATTAGTTTAGGGAGGTTCGCTAGACAGTGATCCCAAGCCAACCAAAGTCGATGTACGAGGCATACGACTATATGCTCATCCGAGTTTATTCCAAAGGAGTGCACTGGGCAACCATGATGTTCGGCTACAAAGGAAGGGAGTATGAAATAAACAACCAGTAATCGGTCCCCAGTGAGTTACGTGACTTTTAGTTCATCTTGCTACTTTGTGGGTTAGCCTGGTTGGTCAGAGGCTCACGGTAGTATCGCCTTAGGCAAACCTCTACTTCGGTTTGGGAAACTGGGTAGCATCTAACTCACAGGTGAATCATGGATCCCGATGGATAGCCGATGACGTGGAGATAAGGAATGAAAAAATTACCATGTGTGATGATTTATGCACACTACTTTCTTCTTCCTTTCTCGCTCGTTGTGTTCATCCTTCGACAAGATTCCGATGGCACATGACGTGTGTGTGCATTATAAATGAATAAATAAATGTGTGCAAGCCGAAGCTATAGGTGCCTCAGACTTGTCAATGCCAAACCAGCCCTCTGCGTGCGCAGAGGCACTTCATCCGATATATGATCACCAGGTGTGACACAAATGTTCAAGCGATTAAGCCTATTTACTTCACTCAATTCTTCCTCTTCAAAAATAAGTTTCGGCTTCGAGCCAACGTCGCCTTGCAACCGCAATTTATCCACTGAATGAGAGGAAAGAGATCTTTGGTCTACGGGAAGTGTGCCCAGAGTGAATGCTTGGTCCATGCAACCCTAGTTCGGTCGGGAACTGGCTTGAATCTGTCGCAAACAGATTTCGTGGACTACAAATGATCTGCGGAGAATAATGCCTGCGAGCAGTTCGAATGCGATTTAATCCTTCTGTGATTTTCACGGCGGAGAAGATGTATTCACCCGAGATGTATAATCTTCATTTGCATACCCAAAACAAACGAGCATTGCGCTATTTAACGGCTGAGTGTAGCAAAGAGAAATTTAAATAACCACCCCATGTTCTTCGGATAGTGGGAAATAGTGATCTACCCACGTAGAATTCCGATGAACTAAGCTAGAGTACAAGTAAAAATAAGACTCACCGGAATCTTGCGAGTTTGCAGCACTTGCAACACGTTTTTTATGTGCCGAACGTGCACAGTTGTGGCAGTATGGTTCGGGATGTGCTACATTTGTGGACCATGACGGATGTGCACGAAAACTATCGAGGCTAGATCGACGAGGATCACAGCCCGGAGACGGGAACAAGTCCAGACGGCGAGAAGGTGGATTTGAATACGGACTGTCGTCCATTGAAAGCCGACAAGGTGCTCGAAGTCGGGGTTTTTCAGCCTGCTGGAACAGATCACCACAGACTGTTGCTTCTGGTTTTCCATCGTTGTGAAAGCTTACCAGATGAAGATAAAAAAAGAAAAACAAGGGATTGACACAGTTGGCTTCATCCGCGCTTCGTCTTTGCCACGTTGCCGCGACATCGTGCGCATTAAGCTAGCCGCAAAAACTTGTATGAATGATCGTGACAGTAGGAAAAAACAATACGGCAGTGTTACAGTTAGTTTTGGTGCTACTGTGTCTTCGATATAAATTAATATATATATTCAGGTAATATTGAAAGCGATTTCACAAGCTGTAAATAAACAGCTTAGTCACCATTATCTTTAGTGGTGACTTGAGTAGCGTTCGCCGAAAAACCGCTATTGGATGATGCCGTACATAACGAGGATTTGTCGCAAGTTTCTCTTGTTCATTTACCAATAGCATTTGAGAACTTAAATGTACAGAAAGTTATGAAGATCGACTACTAGGGTTGGAGTGGAAGTGGCCAAAAACTTACTGTTGTTGTATGAGCGAAAAGTGGACGTAAAGCGTAGGCATGGTGAAAAAGGTAATTACTCCTACCAATAAATGTGGAATAGTTTGAGTGACAATGTGAACACACATTAACGCAATTATTGACAGGCGCGTATTCGGAAAGTGCGGACTAGCAGAACTAACGGGAAGAATCTCAAAGCTAAATAGTGCTAACTATTAAAACTACTTCGTTGAGTCAATCAAGACACTGTCACATTTATTTATACAATAGTACCGGCTAAAGATGATCAAACCGTCATTAAGAACGACTGACTCGAATAATGTGACATGGAAGCCTGAATTCGGAGGCGGATTGTGTAATTTCAAATGGTCACATAACATCGTATAAATGTGTGAAAATATGGATAGTCTATATCGTTGAACCCTAGAGAAGCTAGTGAAATAGGCCATAATCTGAGATGATATTTCAAAACTGTTTTTAATCAAAACGGACGCTACTGCGTTGTATCCATGTCACATTAGTGTACAATAGAACTAGACAGCAGCGTGAACCCTGTCTATCCAGACTAGAAATCATAAACACGTACATCACTCCAATCCTCAACTATCTTCCTCAGTGAAGGAGAATTGTGGAAGAACAACAGTGATAGCAGAAGCAACAAGAACAACAACAGAAATGATGACGGAGAGAAACATTTCAATAGTCAAGAAAGTGTGTATGAGACTGAAAATGTGAATCGAAACCGTAAATTGCCGTACAATCGAACGACTCGACCCCGTTAGACAATTCGTCTGAATTCTCCTTTTTTTAATTAGGAATTTCATTCAGACAGAGTTAAGCAGGAAAGACAGATAGAACGATAGACAAAATTTTGAAAATATCGTATAATAATCGCAAGCAAACGAAACCCAAAGAAAGCAATTGGTGCACCGGAGAAAACTTAAAGGGAATGAAGAGAACAGCACGAATGAGTGACAGTTCGCATTGTGTCGGTTGGAAAATGCAAACTATAAGGCTTTTGATGTTTACTCGGCCCAAAAGTTCTCGAAATTTCATTTTTTGCGCAAACAAGTGCCTCCTTCATTTTATGCATACAATATTTCAATGGCCAATTATGCAATAGTTTAAAAAAGCAAGCATAATTATGCCTGTCCTATTTCTTGAAACATAAGCTAGGGATCAGGAAAGAATTGTTACATAAAGTAATTCCCTCGGGTGTGTCTCTGTGCCAAAGATAGGGGACAAAACAGTTTAGCAGTTAGATGTGAGTGGACAGCCACGAACGCTCAAGAGGGATTTTTATAACAGGTTTCACGTATATCACACACCACTTAGGGCCCATCACACGAGGGGACAACCTAGAACCTGAAACTCGGAGTTGCAGAAGACCACAAGTAGGGCGTGGTATTAAGGCGGGCGACAGCAAACCCCAAGAGAAACAGACGACTATGATGTCAGAACCTTTTGTAGGGATGGGGACTTAATCCACTCGATCACTATCGGCAGCTTCGCACTTCTTCATTGATAATACGAAAATCCGTTGGCAAAAAACGTGCGCAAGCATCAAACAGGGTTATCTGTCCGGGCTGCCGGAAAGATATCCAAGTATATTTAATGGGCCGACGATTACACCTTCGGACTAACCTCCATGAACACGTTGAGAACTCTGAATCCCTATTCATCCGGAAGACGTAAAAACCGATTGTACTGATCGCTTTAAAAACGGGCCAACGCAACCCATACAAACAACTGGATGTACGCTGGGGTAGCCGCAACAGGGAACTCCCTTGACGGACTGTGGTCAATCTGATTGAGTTTTAAATCTGCCTTACCGATCTCTGGTAGCAGATAGCAATGGGCTGTTGTCCGACTCGTCACCTGATTCGTCGGCACCGGACCATTTGAAGTCCCAGGGTCATGGTTGACGGTCCTTCCAGTCTGAGGTAGACCCTAGCAGCTACGGGACACGCCCCAACCACCATAGACGTGTATTAAGCGTGCAGAAAAGGAATGCAATTTCGTGTCGTGTTTTCGATTATCAATAGAGGTTTTGTCTTTACTACAACCTAAGATACAAGGGTGGCGGAAAACACGAGCTAGGAGCCTTTACACCAAATGACAAGCCACATATGCCTCACCGGGAGATTACAGTTGTGTCAGTTTTCTGTAACCGCCAACCTTGAGACGATGGATTCTGGTTCTGATAGTATAGTACAAACCCATGGTTGACGAGTTAGTATAACTTGTTCACTTGAAATGCTCCTGCCCAGTACATACAACATGCGGACGAATTCCACTGGGTGTGTTGCACTAAGCCAATCGACAATTTCAGCGTTTATGGGGTTGCGATCGGAATTACCAGTCCGCGGGACCTAATCTTCTGACAAACGTTCTATTCGAGCGACGCCGTGGCACAATTTTGAGCACTCGTCTTACGTGAGTGAACTCTGCACCCTGAGGGGATGACGGGTTTTATAATAAACCTGGGATTTTGTCAAAGAAATCACCAGGTCCAACGTACTAAAGTGTTCGGTAAGTAAGAATGCTTGCACAAGCCCCAGGTAGAAGCATTCATCAAGATTACCGGGGGAATTTGATATCGGTCAGTGAATCGCAAATAGCGACCACCCGATTGCGTTCGCAAAATTCAGTCGCTGGATCGTCGCCAGTGCGGGTTTAAAACGCGTCTTTCCCAAAAACACCTGATGATTTAATACGCCTGAGAGGGCAGGAAAACTCGATTATATTCTGTTAGTCTATCATTTAGCTTCATCGGTCAAAAGCGGCTGGGATTATTGCAGGGAACGCCAATGACACCCTATTTCAAGCAAGATCATTCCGCAAACGTTTCTAAGCCAGATATTGCGAAGAACATTTAACTTTTATCTAATATCATCGTCTCTAGGTTCACCAGAATCTCTGTTGATGATGGCACAGGTGCACCAAGTACAGTACACAAGGTACTCGTTTCAGACTCGAAATTCGCAACAAATGAACAAAAAATTCCAAGATATAAAGAAAACCTCCCTATAGAAACCCCTAACCATTGCACTGAGGCGGAGATAAAATTCATCAAAGTTCAGCATTCTTCTCTGCGAAATGTTGTGCGCGGCGGAGAACGGCCGTAAAAAATGCATTGACCAAATAGGATAAAAACTGGTATGACGGTCGGTTGTGTAAGGACAGTGGTCACGTAAAACTGAACACTATTGAAATCGACCTGCTTGGTCGATGAAAAACAAGACATCACAAGGATAGGTTATTATTTTACAAATGGTTTTCGAGAGTCGTTCCTCAGGATTGTAGAGCTACCCAATCATCAGTTTCCCGCGCATTTGTAATACCGATGATTTCCCAAAAGGTTGGTCAATTCCTATTCTCATGAGGTAATTCACCACGTGATTTCATAGCTTAACGCACCATTAAGAAACCATGTAAGCACTGTACAGCTGTTTCCTCCAGCTTGTTAGGAATGATCAGCAGCGCCTATCCAACGCACCCGAACTAGGACGCGAATCCGGACGAACGATTTTGAGTCGAACACCGTAGCCAAAACGCTACCGGGTAGGCTCTCAACAGTTTGCTGAACTTTATCATATGATGTTGTACTTATCCGTCAATGATTTGCACGGCCACGGGCCGCTAACGCACAGCAATGAAACCCTGCTGATACATTGTTTCTCTGCAGGTGGCCTAAGTAAGACGAAGGGCTTGGAGTGATGAAATCACGTGGTGAATCATTTCATGGAAATATTCAATTTCTATTCGCTGCAACAGTGGGAAAAACGGGTGGCAAAAACAATGTACGCAAACAGTAGCATGGATGTATCGGTAAAAATTGTTCTGTTAGACCAATACGCTACCACATGCAATTAGCGAATATGTCTTAGCCAGTATGCAAAGTTGTGTTGACCTGGAGGGCCAAAAAAAATTCAACCAACAAACTGACTTGTTCATTGGACTGAGCTTTGTATACAGAAGCCGAAGCACACGACAAAACAAAAGGGATTCTGAAAAAAGTACATAAGGCTGCTAAGGTAGGATTACTAAGCAACGCCAAAGAACATTTGCATTAATTCCAAAGTGAGCCTAGAATAGCTGCTCCATTCCGGCGCTTCCAAGATATTATACACCGTGGAATGCGTCTAACTCGTGACTAACTCCTTTGATTTCAATGTAACCGGTAGTAACAGGTTACCGAGTTTAAACCCGAGAATGATAGCGTCATTCAATCGGAGAAGCAGACGCTGCATCGCATTGCATGCGAATTCTTTACCGTAAACCTGGAAAGAAAAATCTTAAAAAAACCAATTCATCACGGTTCTGTCACACTGAGAACGTAAGGTTTACAGTAATAGTAAAAAACCGGAGACCTGCAAGTCATCGAAAAACAGCTGGCTGTGCGCAAAGAAGCTCCTGTTCGAGCTCAATTAACGCACGAGAAAAGGTAAGAGCACTTAAATATAGCAACTTTACGGGCTCTAGTATTCACTCAAACAACCCGACAAGGAAAAATGTTATATTTTGCGTTGACTGAACTTTCATAAGATTTCACAAAAAATCGTGCTATCGAATGAAACTACAAGAGCGTTGGGCCATCGTCTGACAAGATATTCGTACGTCTATGAAGTCCAGTTTCTGGAAGTGGACGACAAAAAGCTGGGGAATCCTAATCATCAGTGCTTCTGTCGCGTGTTCAGGACCACACTGTAAACCCAGTCATTTTGCTGTTATGTATGAATACAGAAAGTGTGTTCGTTTCATCAAAGAAATTGTCCTCGATGGTTTGAGTACATCCATTACCTAAGAAATCAAAGTAACTACCAAGGGGTCAGCTGAAAATGACTCAAACCAACATAATGCCAGCGTGGATCTCTTAGTCCAGTAAGTCCCTACAGTGTACGACTCCGATAACTGAATGACGTCAGGTACGGACTTCACTCCGGGTGGTCGAATTTCTTCATCAACAAATCCTAGTTGACAAGCTCCATTTTGTTCTTAAAAAATCATTTAATATTGATTGAATGGAAAGAACAAGTGTAGAGCGCATTCACATTCCCAAATATACCCTAAACATATAACTCTGTAAATACCGCACTTCACGACTGGTTACTATACCTCCATTTCAACGGTACTAATACAAGTTCAATGCGTTACTCCAGACAAAGAACATCATTCTCCGAACGGATGGTTGCTTCTGTTTTGGTGATTTTATATCCAATTGAGAGATAGATTAAAGACCAAGGCTAAGTAAACATCGGAGTGTCGATTCCAACTGCTCGAAACGTGAGAATATTACTAGTACAAATCTATCGTAAGTATATGTATACAAATACCTTCAATTTATTGGATCACCAATATTCAAAAGGTAACCTAGACAGGATGCATCATTGACCACAAAAATACATTCACCTGGTGATGAAATGGGGCAATCAATTAGAACGGATTCAATAATGTTCTCGGTTTTAAACTAGCCTCAGATGGTGAAAAATGCAAGCAAGCGTTTTCCACAGGTACGTACAAACACATTTGCAGGCTTCACAAAAGAATGATAATGATCAGTAAAGTGGGTTAGAAAATACACAGAAATGGGTACAATATGTGCATAGAAGTGTAAACTGTTGCATGAAATCGAACAGAGACCATACACGACTGATTACTCATGAACGATGAATGTGCGCAAACAATGCTCTATGAATTTCACGATAAAAGTGTTACACCACAGAAGTCGTATATCATTCCAACATAGATTTTAGCGACATTTTACCACCTGGACGAAAAACTACAACCATTTTTAGTAATAATCATCATCGTTCAGCGCTAAACAGCTGCCTTTCCCCTGAGTTACACGTTTATATAAAAAGAGTGAATATCCAACGGGAACAGGGAGTGGACCTACACAGGCGGGAAAAGATAAGATGCTGCTGCAGCCAACACACGACACACAGTCTAACTGTACAAACGCACGTGTTTTCAATCATTCTGATTCGATAGAAAATGACAACACGATCGCCACTGTTCACGGTC
>LUCM01000491.1:0-49200 GCA_008360955.1 Fasciolopsis buskii | reverse complement strand
ACGGTAGCTTACTGCAATATGGTCAATTTGACTCAAAGTACCTGTCGAGTTAGAGCGCCATGTCGCTGTGCGACGCAAACTGCTTCGGAAATTCGTACTAGATAGGAATAAATGATTATCTGCACAGAATTAGAGAAATCTTTTCCCGTTGTCTGTTCGCTGGGCAGGCAAGGCGCACCGCTCACCTAAACAGGACTCCGATGCACTCAGTTTGCCAACTTGTGCATCAAAATCACCTGCTACCACTACAACGTCAGAGCTTTAGCTCTTCCGAACAACGGTAATGAGGTTATCGTAAAACTCGTCTTTCTCCATGTCAGTGCTGCAGTCTGTTGGAGCGTATGCCGCGATATCAAATAAACTACGCTTAACACTACTATCCTTTCGGACGCCGACTGTTGATTGAGATCCAATCTAAAAGGGCTGCTTCAGCCTTCTCACTCAAGACTATTCCTACACCACGTTGACTCACAGCTTGAGCTGCTTCGTCTCCTGAAGTGCGAAGAAATTATCTTGACGAGACGTTTGGCGCAGCTAGCTGAATTACTCTACTCGAATCCTGAATTCGTGTTTCACTCACGCAGCAGACAGCAATCGAAAGTGAGTTCACTGTCAGACCCAAACACGCCTGTTGGCCAGCCTGCATTAAAGTGCGCACATTGAAGAAACCCAGATGCAGAGGCTGACGAAGCTTGAGAAAATGTGAGCTAACAGACTGAAAACCACCTACTACACTACTTGACAATAAACCGTTGCGAGTGTCGGGCGTGTTATCAATGGAGATACTATGGGTAGGCAGAAGGGGCAAACAGATTGGGTTGGAGACAGAAGAGACAGGTTGAATAAAAGAGAGGGAACTCTGAGCAGTAGCATAATTATCACTGCCCACCCCGTTCGATGCAATGGGCAGCGGAGTCCTGATTATCCCGCTCCGCGACCGATGCAGTATGAAGTCATTTGTAGGCGTGTAACTCATGGGGAAGAATGGACGGGTAATGCTAGGGAGTCCATCCGCTAAACAGAAGAACGATCAGGGTTCTCAACCAACCAACCTGACCACAAGGCAGCAGGGAATAACTGAGTGGGCGCCCATTTACTCGGATCAATTAGTCTTCCACTCGTTTTTCCGATTGACCTGCTAACTCAGATCAACCCGACTTGGAGGACCAGGAGACTACTTTGTCAAGCCTCTACCCATTGACGTTCCAGGTATGATTGGATCTTCGGCTTGAGATAAGCCATCCTGTACAGCTCGTTGGATCATGGAGGCACGCAAGCTGTCACACCACGTCAAGGTGTAGTCTCGTTGTGACAATTTAGTAATAATACAACTCTTCAGTAGAAAACCTAAATACAAGATTTTAATTGGCCAGTTCCAATAAACCGCGGTTATTGTTCTTCTTCAAATTCTTCGTTATATACATGAAGCATAAGTTCAGAATATCTTATAACCAAGACGGACCGTACAAATGACAACCATGAACCTGGAATTTGAAGTGACACTGGATCAATTAAAGAAAAAGAGCGTCATGACAAAAGTGCCCTGCCTCTTCCCACCGACGATGTACAAATGCAGCGAACGGATATTGAAAAGGGTATCCATTCAATTATGTGATACCTCGTGGAAATATCCTCTATATGATCGTGCAATGACGTTTGCCAATCTATGAACCTCCGATCCTAATCTAGTCGACACAAAGAATGAGAGGCCCTTTGGTCCAACCGCGTTGTCAAAATAGGATTTACTTCAGACACTGGAAATACCTACAAATTACTTCATTCCGCTAGATCATCCTGTCAAACTCATGATGTCAATAAAAAAGTTGCGAAATAAAAGGGTCGCAAATACTCAATCAGCTCAAACATTTGGAACGACACGCGATATGATTTAGATGGCCCCCATCGATGCTAAACGCATCAATGGACTAGTAAAGGGCACACTGGCCTGTTCACATTGACCGTCTGCAAAACAGAAACAACATGGCAATCCGTTTCGTGAGACATCACAAAGCTGCAGGCAATCATGAAGCTTTTCAGAAACAATGATTCACGATGAAAAGCACCTTATTGACCAGCGTACAGTTCTCCGCAACTGCCTTTCGCTAAGGATTATGCCAGGGAAATAGTTCACCGTTCCAATCCCCGTATGAGACTATCCAGAACTGCATTTGTGTTTATGATATTCTTTCATCCGATTCCACCATGGGAAGTGACGATCGTCAGAATTGTCTTCTCTTTCTCTCTCGCGCACCTTCAATTGCGCAACTGAGATGAATATAGAAATAGCGCTATCCTACATGAGAATAGTAGCACTGATTTTTGCTCAGTTGGTAAATTGTTTAAATCCGAAATATTGACGATGAGCCAAGTGATGTGTTATATGGCAATAAGTAATCGTAAAAAGCACTGATCAATCAACGTTTCTGTTATCACAGTAACTTTTCCATAAAGTGATTTTCAATTGAATAAGTCAAAACTGCATGTCTACACCCAGCAAGCTGCTCTCAACGGTACACTCAAACATGAAACGCGACCACCAAGGAGGAGATCCGCGCCATCACCAAGGGCACCAAATGAGTTCAGTAGAACACCCTAGGATGCGAAATGGAAGAACAGTGAAGCAGTTAGCCTTGTCATAAGCCACTGTTACCGACTAGCGTAGGGGATGATGCACTATAGACCATCGCGCTGCGCAAGATGTGATTGGTGAGACCTCTGAGGGTAGTGACGTTTCCCTCAGGCACCTTGGTCCCGAACAGGCAGTTGCATGGGCGCATTTGCAAACAGAGCCAAAAGTCATCGGGATGTCTACAATGAAATTAATCCTACACGTCTATATTCGGGTTGCTGGCGGAGTGTGAAGATGCCAACAGGGAGAAACGTCAGCTTCTTCCTCGCTGCATGGGATTTCAGTGACTGTGAAACACGACAAACATGAGGGGCTTGGATGCGAAAGGGGTCAAACATGTGGTTGGTACAAATCTCACAAGAAACAGTAGTAGACATAGAGAGAACGATCGAATCTTGCCAGACAGAAGCAATATCCCCACCACAGAGAATTTCAGCGAACGGAATAACCAGCTGAAGAACAGATTTTATGTATGATTTTGATCTCTGAAGGTTATTACTAATTTCTACTTAGTAGTTAGACTATACATCGACCAGCTCTGGTTTCTGCATTTCTACTGGCTCATATTTCGTGATGTGACTGATAAATCGATAAACACTTAACCATGTTGTGAATCAGCAATTTTCTGCTACGAACACCAATCGACGGGGTTTTTCTGCACATAACTACCATGCTTTCATTACAAACGCGGCATTCACCTTCACGATAAGGGTTTCACCTTTCACTGAGGCACACTATCGGCATAAATGTCTTACCATAAAAAGACTGAGATGCCCGACTGCATTGACCTCGGAGTATGTACATTCGGATGAAACCCGTTGTCGATCGAGAATCGCGGATTAAACATCTATAAATAGTTCCTTATGACATGCTTGAGGCACGAGTGAAGTGGAAAGGGGATGTCCAATAGTCACTAGGACAAACTATACGGGAAGGAGGGGGGGAACCGGCAACATTCCCCCGATACTTGGGGTGGCACAGAACCATATAAGGTCTCGCTAGTTCAGGTCTATTAACGAGCCGGGCGAATACAAGTAATACCACTGTGTGAAAACAAGTTGATAATGATCAAAAAATACCCGAAAACCCTTCGGTAAACAAGTGCTTCGGGGAAAAGCGAATGCTTCAACTACCACAAAAATCCGGTTGGGAATTTACGTAAGCCTCTCTAACATATTTAGAAAGGTGAGATTGACAGAAGATGCCTACAATCAGACCGTACTTCGATCGGTTCTCTATAGTTTGTTCTGGTCATGATCCAACGACCCCGGTAACTGACGAACCTTGTGCTCCCCTGGTGACCAAGATGGAGGAAACAAACTAGAAAGCTAAACCTAAACACAAGATCCCGAATGCATGTAGATTATTGAAACGTCAGGACTCGTCGGATGCAGGTAACCAATACAGTTCCACGCGCACATTCTACGGCCACGGGAATGACAATGATTCCTCAATCGAAGTACGTCTACCCAAATAAGGCATCCAACGCACTCAAATCCTTCGGACAGGGATATTATGTTGGATGATTCACGACGAGCCATAAGACAGTTCCGGGCTGTATGGAATTTCTACCGGAATGAACAATCGAGCTGACAGTGCAGTGATCACTTAGGAACCAATTTCCCCAAAGCTCGTCAAAACAAGATTCGGGTCGTCATCGGAGCCTATGCCACAACTCTACATGTTGAAAAAAACAGCTAGCGATGTATTCTACAACGAACTTCAGACATCAGTCCACTGCACCCCAATGCACGATATCCTTCAAATAGAACGGGATTAGAACGCCTACACTGAGTCAGTGGATGAGTACACATTCAACACATTGAGAAGATTAGGGGAAGGCAAGCGGTGCGGAAATGGTGACCGCTTGCGGAACTAAGTTAGTCGGCCATAATCAACGAGTTTCAATGCCAAAAAAGGCATCGATTCAAATAATGGTAGAACAGGACATCAAGTTAACTATATATTAATGCGTCCTCGCTGGGTATCATTGGTCGAGGGCTGTCGGGAATACTGTGGCAATGTAACGGGGATCGCTAATGGTGCCCCCTAAGTTCCATCTTTCAGCAAAACAGAGAGCTCTTTTGCACCGCAGGGTCGATGAATTCAAGCTAACCACCCCGGGAAATGTATAGGCTTTGTCAAAAGCGATTACATTCAAATAACGTAACATCACCAATGTCATCGCCAGTACTTCCCTGAACACAAACAAGAAAAAACCAAGTGAAAGACAAAGAAGTGGACACCTACATAAACTCAACTGCTGTACTAATGCTAAGGATGCGAGACTGTAAAACCCAACTGATCGTCATATCCTTGGTGGCGAAATTATAAACGCAGAAAAAAGTGACGAATCGGAAATCATCCCCGCCATCCTAATGGTGAAAAGCAACAAGTCACTCAGTGAGGAAGGTAATCCAACAAATGCTTTGAAATCCTGCTTACCAACTCTACTGAGCCCACTAAGTGCGTTACTTCGTCGTCTATTAGACATAGAATATCTTTCCAGGAACTGGGAAGTCTGTTTTATTTCACATACTAAAGAAGCGAGACAAAAGAATGCGTTCGAGTCACAGAGATGCTTGCCCCATATATATAACGGCTTTCCCTATGACTATTCGGCAAAACCGCCTTGATACTGTAGGAGACGCATGAACATGTTGTACCCAGGGTGATTTTAGTCGAAGAAGGTGTTGTGTTGACTTGATCTTAACACTACGTCAAATTCTAGGGTAGCCGAGCCTAACAATCTGACGATTCCAGTGTCTGCCAACAATGCTTCACGCAGCCGGTCCTACTGTACCAAGCCACAGGCTTGATAATGCATCACACTCTTACCAGATTTCGAGGAATACAGCCTGACCACAAATGTTAGATAAGTGGATTTCAATTCTCCGATATGGTCATTGTGGAAGAGATTGCTTTACCGCTTAGGCGGTTCTGAATGGGATGGTATGTGAAGCTAGGCCGTTGATCTGGAGATATATATTTCGAAAACGAACTTCTTCACATATTCGCAGGATCTGTCTCGCGTTACTCACATCGATCAATCGAGGATGGCGATTCAGATCATGCCTTGGTCTACGCTCGCTTTCTTTTGTGCCAGATCTTTGATCGAACCAGCACGAAAATGATAAGTTCTGCACTGCTGATCCTAAATGACAATCATTAGCTTCAGTTCCGATTCGAGCTTTCGATGTGGCTGTCGTTTCAACAAAATACCCGGAACCCAAGAGAATACAGACAGCAGATCTTGCACTCAGCGTTAAATGTCAATTAAACGTCGAAAACTTTGGATATTCTCAACATCGGTTGTTCTGTTGACTCCTCGCAGATCCGTCCCTTCGGATCCCGCATACAATAAGACGCGTAAATTCCTGGGGCGTCAGCTGATCAACAGAGTGATAAATGACCATATGCAGTGGTGGATTGGGAAATGTATGGAAATAGAAAAGGCTGCGATTATCAGCGATAAACGTAACATTTATCGACTGATCAGGAATACTTGTCCATCAAACTCGAGCAAAAGCGAGGTGACTCAAATATCCGATGGCACGCAGGTCTACTCTCAGAAGCGTCCCTCAGAGCGTTGGGCATAACACTTAGGAAGGCCACAGTAGGCCTTCCACTTGTGCCTGCAAGTAAACCAATGCGGTAGGTTATCTTAAAAGGCATAAAGCGGCTGGCCCGGATGAATCGTCGCCGTCCTTTGAAGAAGGTGGCGATGTGTTAACACAGGAGTAAACAAAACCCCTAGGGTTAGTCTGGGTAAGGGGGGAGATTCCGAAGGATTGGAATGAATCGATGGTTGTGCCGATCTACAAGAAACGTTGCAAAGGAATTAGCCTAGTAAATACTGCATCCAAACTGCCCACAGGAATTAACTTTCAGCGAGGATGGATCGACCAAATCTTAGAACAGAGACAAATGTTTTGTAGGCGAAAAATCCACGTCTTAGTTGAGATAAAAAAGGACATTCGACTTAGTGGATAGTGCGATTCTGCGGTTCTACAGCTGACTAAAAGGTGTGCCAGGGGAATTCACTTTACTCATCCAATCTCTGCATTCGGACAGCCACAACCGAATTTGTGCTTATGGCGATCTTCAAAGCAGTTCGCCACAAGGAGTGACGGTTGTCACCTTTCCTTTCCAACTTCACTACTGAGGTGATAATTGGAACAGTTTTATCCTCTTGTGAGGACAATACCGTCGACGCTCTGCTAATGAATGAAAACAAAAGTGTTTCACGCTTTTCTTAATTGACTGAACAATGGTGTAGATATGATTGCGATTTACTTTGCACTTTTGTAGTGCACAATGCTATTGCAGGACTAGATTGGCTTAAATCCTAACCCTGTACCGGCAAGGGGACAGTTGGATGAAGTAGATAGATTTAACTATTTAGGTAGTTGTATCTCACTTGGTGGTCGTACATCGCGCATAGAGAGGGCAAGATTGGCATTCATTGAGACATCTGTGGCGCTGATGCGACATCTGGTCATCAATCAAAAATAAGATTAAGATAGCAGCGGTGAGATCGATGCTGCTGTGAGATTCAGAAGGTGGCCGTTGAGAACAGAACATGCGTGAAGACTTGCTGTTTGAACACCGTTACCTTCGAATCATTGGTATAACATTGTAAGAAAAGTTTATAACTTAGAGGTTAGGCGTAAAGTACGAGGTCCTGGAATTCCATCGTTAGAAAAGGAACTACATCAGAATAGGTTGAGCTGTTTGGGTCATGTTTTGCCCATGACCACAGAACGATTGCCTGGTTGAACGCTGTTCCCCAAGGCAGGTAATGGTTGGATGACAGGTCGAGGTGGCCAATCAATGACCCGGTAGAGAAGCATGAACGTTAAGTAAGTGGACCTGCCTCGTGCAGGTCCAATCTGACTGGGTCCACGGGTTCCCCAGAAGCAACTGTTGGAGGCAATAGGTGATGTGGCTCAGCTGTTCAACTTATACAGTGGATCTTTTATTATCCCTCACTCTTTTCTCTTCTGGGTTCAGGGTGCTATGAGGCGGGAACCAAAACCAGAGCAGGTCTGTGTAAGGTTAACAGCAGTAGAAAATGCAATCAACTGTAGATATTAAAAATAAACTTTGGAACAGATGCATCACTTAAAGTACATGGGTTCTATTATCCAATCAAAACACCCGACCAGAGACGAAGTAAAACTTTGTGCAAACTTAGCCAGCAGAACGTATCTATGGCTCCGCAAAATATTGTGGTTTCGCAGTAAAGTAAGCTGCCATACGAAGCTGCTCATCCAACGAACTCCCGTCAGATCAATGAATAGGTACACGTGAGTAACTTGGTGACTAGGGGTTGACGATACAAAGCGGCTAAAAGTTTCGACTAGTAGCGTTTCTGCTGCATCGCTAGAATTACGGGATTTGGTCGCATACGTCCGCAGTATATGAATGTTGTTACTTCAAAGACGTGTTTGCATCATGTCCTCTGCTTACCCGAAACGGAACTAAAGAAAAGGAGCGCATCACCGTTACCTTTTTCAGGTTGGAAAAATTGCCTTGGTGGCCATTTAAAGTTGCGGGTGAGCATCAGTGAAGTGGACATGGATCTCCAAAGTCTTTACTAGGTTTTCGGAGTAGATAACTAGCGTCAAAACGAGATTTTGCGGTGTACAGACCTTGTAGCAAATCAGAAGATATGGATGAGTGCAATCAATTGCTAACCTTCGGTATTCGTTTGACTGAAACACATCGGTGAGGAAGTGCATAAAATATTGTGGTTACTAGGATAGGGTGGGTGGAAAATATCAATCAATAAGTGCCACTGATTGGACAAGGCTAATGATAAAGATGGTTAGATTACGACAGGATAGTCTAGTAATTCTAATATTTGCTGTCTTCTTATGGTGCTCCGATTCCATGAGATTATATACGATCTTCGGTATAACACCACCGACAGCGGGTTGGAGTGCGGAGCGAAGGAACAAGAACGAAAAAAGGCCAGTGGTAAAATGTAAAGAACCGTACAACATTCGTCAAAAGTAAATAAATCGAGCTTAATGACTAGGGGCGGTGCAGTGATAAATCTACCGTGATAAATACACCTATCACCATATAGACGGATGATAACTGTGTCGGAACTAACGGCATATCGGTAGACGAATATTCCCACGGGACATTCGAATCCACGTTACGATTAGAGAATCAAATGGGAAAAAAACAACTGAAATTACAGCCTGATTATTAACGCTAGCTTTGACGTACTGGGCAAACTGATACCAACACACAACGATTGAAGACTGAGTTGTATCGATTTTGATTTCCGAATGATCGTTGATTTTATTCATATCCGTTGGTGAGACCCCATCAGAGGATGAAAACGGAGAGGACGAAGGAGAGGACAAAGGGCAGAATGCCGTTCGATCCGGCGTATCGTGATTTGAAGAAAACGGATGTGAGGTTGCCTCGTGTGCTGAGTGGTGCTGGGTCCAGTCAGCAGATGAGCAGTGAGTAACCAGCATACTGATTGAGCGGCACCAGCGATAACGTCCAGAGCCGTGACGAATTCTATAGAATGAGGTGATGATTGGACCGGTTTCCGTGACTGTGCGAACGAAGAGTGGAAACAAATGATGCTACCAGAAGATCAGTTCCGTCGGAAACGAATTCGACGAAAGTATAAGCCAAACAAAAAAACCTGTAATAATGACTACTTCACCATATGGGAATACCAATGCAACAGGACCACCGGGCTGTAAGTTTCAAATCTGTCGAGCAGATGGTAATGATGATGATGACTGTTCGATTAAGCAGGCGCATCTAACTCGAGGAGCAGGCCTTTGGACGACGAAGATCTTAAGTATTCTTGATTGAAAATTCCGAAAAGGAACACCGTTCCGCTAATTAAAAAATTCTGATTAAAATACTGTTGCGAGAAACTTGAAAGCGTACGAGTAGATGAAAACCAATGCCGCTACAGATATATTTCTTAATTTCAAATGTCAGCAGTAAAGATATTAGTTGGTGGTTGTTTGAAACGTCGCGACAACTTAAACAACTGGTGGACCAAGCGATTTCCGTATTACACGCCTACAGGATGAGTAAACAGGAAGACGGACGTCCTACAACCTCAAATTCCCGCTGTCCAATTGAGGAAAAAAGGGAAACCCTGACCCAAACACTTAAGACCACACGGACCTACAGACAACCTTGATGGATTAGGTGTCGTAACGAAACGGTTGACAGGGACGCTATCTTCTGCCACCTAAGTGGTTGGTGGTTTTGGGATTTGAGTATGTTTTTTCGAACAATTTATTGATAGCATACATCAGCGTCAATTTAGGCCTGCGAGGGCACAGAAAACAAATTCGTCGGTGGCATACTCTGCTGGAACCCCCGGAGAATGTCCGGCCCCTAATTTGAATTGATCAAATAACTTACACAGTAGGATACTGACCACCGGCTCCTAACCGTTTGCGAACAGTGAATTTCTCTCTGCTTTTTTGCAGATCGAGTTTTTTGCTCAGAGCCTCAGGACTGTTTTCAACAACTTGCCTTTATTTCATATCCAAAAATTCATTTTGCACTTCAAAATCGCTTTGACATAAAATCATGACCAATGAGTCATCGTATTCCGTACTAAGAATCATTCCAAAGGGAGCAATGAAGCCGACCATTCCAGTTAAAAGTTTCAATATCCTAAAGTGATCTACTTTTATGACGTGTTTGAAGCATAAATGTAGCGAAAGGACAGACCCCATAGCCACTAGGGACCACTACACAGGAATGGGGGCCGGCAGCCTTGACGGTGAGACCTGGAGTGGCATAGGACAACATAAAGTCACATGAGGTCAATGTCTTGTTACCGGTTTCCTTGTGATATTAAGGCGTTAGCAAGGCTGAGATCAGGTGTACAACTTGGAGTACCAATTCTGGAGTTTCATCTTTAAAGGATGCACTCAATTTGATATGTGAGAAAGGATCAAGACACGAAAAGGCAATCTAAAGTACTATTACTACGACTGTCGCTGTTGGTACCACTGTTCAAAATGGCAATCCCAACTGATGGATTACCAATAGGATGATCTCATACCCCTTCGGAAGAAAATGAAAAGATCAAAAGCAATGACAGACAATCGAGGCAGCCTTCGGTGTTCCACAGATGTCTCGGAATATAGTAACGTCTAGGAGGCCATAAGCCCAACCAAATCGAGTGCATACACCCGGCAATGTGACAAACATTGAAAAAGAGAAAAGAGGACTGTTATCAAGTTCCGGTTATTGGCTTGATACGACAAACTACATGTCAAACACAAAACTGAAGACGTACGCATGCACATGTTCCTAATACAAACAAAGAACAAAAATCCGGACCAAACGACGTAAGGAGTGTATCGAAAAATCGATGCGCCGTGTATTGGTTTTTATTGTGAATGATATAATATTAATAACACAGCGTTGTTGGTAGATGTAATGCGCCAACGTTTCGACTACCGTGGGTAGTCTTTCTCAAGGCAAGTTTTACAATCAAATTGTAAAACTTGCCTTGAGAAAGACTACCCACGGTAGTCGAAACGTTGGCGCATTACATCTACCAACAACGCTGTGTTATTAATATTATATCATTCACAATAAAGAACAAAAACCCTATAGATAACGCCAGTTGCGAAAAAATGAAGGCACAGACTGAAACAGAAAATAGTTGAGCATGCTTGAAAAACGGTTGCGTGGTAAATACTAGTTCTAGTACACTATCAGCTAATTGAAATCACACTGCAATGCCAATCGGCTTCGGAAGGAAATTCCACGAAGTGAGTATAAAACGAGGGAGCAGGGGTTTAGCGTAAACAGCACCGTTACTTCATGACCCAAATTCGAAGAATACTGGACCTTCGTACATCGTCAAATTCGTCGGAGCACCATCTGATCCATTTTGAAAAACAAGTTTCGGCATTAGTTGTGGTCAAAGAGCTACCACCTGACACTTACCAGAGAAGCTCGAAATTTCGGATCGCATCAGTAAAAGTGAGCGTAATTACTTGGTCAACGTAAATAAACTGGTCGGTTAGCTGAACGCACGAGTGTAGAAGTGTTCAACGGAATTCAAACCACACCATCCGCTGGAAGCGCCCACTCCATGAAGTGATCAAGACTGTGCACATTAGGGAAGCACCTTATTAAAATCACAATAGGCTATTTGTACACTACTCGCCAAAAGCGTTCCTATCCTTCCGAACCGATAGAAATACTGTACAGAATTGAAATTCTTTATCATAACCAGAATATTTCGCTGTACAAGGGATTATCGGGCATTTTTTAGGCACTCGTTAGCAAATGTCAGACCCAACTTTGAAAGATATAATAGGAGCTCCTTTGACTCTGGGTGAATATCCGTCGTACTTAGCTGTGACTTGACTATTGATAACAATCTCGGTAACAAAACTAAGACCGTAAGATTTGTCTCGGAATCCCTGGATGTGGGATCGGAAAATAGACTGAAAAGATCTCATTAATTCATTTATTTAAACGCAATTATTTCTTTATGATATACCAATTTGCTGTATTCTGTGGCCTATTTCGTAGACCTGTGTCACGATTAGACACAGTTTAAGCATGTCACCGAAAGAGTCAGAGGTTCGAATCTCAGATTTGCGGATCACTTGGGTGGTATATGGCAACTCGCAGTCGCCCAACTTGTTGCCACATCCGACCTAGTGAGACCTTATGTGGTTGCATGCCGCTCCATGTTTCGACATAAAGATGACCGGTTCCCTCTCCCCATGTAGTGGACCAGAGAGGCTATAGGACATGTCCTTTACACTGCACTCATGCTTCAAGCATATTATAAAAACTACCTTACTTCCACTTCGGTATGATTAGTATTATTTTTCATCAACATCCGGCACAATAATATTCTGATTTCAATCTTTGGGTTCGTAGTAGAGTGCACATCAATCAGGGCTCCAATTGTGCAGGAATCGGATGGTGTATAGTGATTTTCACATTGCCAGTACATTCCTGGTTAAAAGGGAAGAATCGATAGTTCAAAGAGGGAACGAACAGCCAATCATTAACTTTATTATATTCCAACCCAATGAAGTTGCTTGGAGTCGATGAAACGTCAGGTTCAGAATACCGGAGTTGAAATGGATCATGTGGATAAGGCACACGCAAATAGGATACATCCAATGGTCGACCAACATTTCAACCACGCTGAAATGTCACGGTGAAATGTGTGACGAGCTTTTGACTTATGTTGATGATTCCAGCCGCTTCCCAGTTAGTAAATCAAGGGGACCCCTACCCGGCAGTCTCAAATGCCAAATTTGAGAGAGTAGACTCGTTGTAATCTCATATATTTTCCACCTCCTTCAACTATAGCATTCCTCAGAGAACGCGGAAACAGAGGTGTCAAGTGCCGTGAGGCCCAACCGCTCTGGGCCTTCTCTAAAGACCCAACATAAAAGTATGGCAGAAAAACTCTTGAAAAAGCATTTTCAAGTCTACCATGAAAGACCTTGTTCGGATTCAGGCTTGCCCCATCTGATATAGAAATTAACGTCCCGCTCATGTTCATTGTTCCAGACACCGAATGACACAAGCCTAAATGCTCCGATTGTGATCCTATGGTGAAAACTATTTAGCTCAGGTTGTCGAAGGCTCAACACTAAAGTGAATCAGCCTGACGGAAACCCAATTGAACTTCATTCTGAGATTCAGCTAGTATCGGTGTGGACTCACAAATCACTGATATTTGCTGGAGTAGGTTATACAAAGACTGAGTGGTTGGTCATACGGAATCCTGGTGCCCAATTAACTGATTCTGAGACTGACCTTCCGTAATCGTTAACCCGTTGGACTTGGTTGCTTCTTCAGTTTGGGAAAGCCAGCAATACAGCCAGCCTCTACAGCTTTCTCGTTTGCCGAAACAACTATTCCACCATCTCACGTCAAGATCTTCTCCAATCGATTCACGTCGATTGGGAATCCAGAAAAACCGATTGATTAATGGGCAACTTAAGTACGGAAGTATAGGGGCTCTTCTTTTGACTAAAAGCACATTTATTCGAACACTGCGACACTGTCTTCGACCAATGATGGCCCGAAATATCACAAATTCAAAGACACCAGAGTCAGTTACTGATATTTATGATCCCTGACACGTCATAGTAAACAAGAGACTCAGAGCCGAACCCTATGGAGAACCTCTGGAGAATTCCGACTTGCGGAGCATCGAAAGTTGCAACGAAAAACAACAACGAGAGCGGAGAGATATTCGTCAGCGTGTGATCCAGGCTCTCGTAAAAGTACACACTGAAGCCACGATGACTGCCTGCAAATAATGACAATGGCACGAGGTTCCGAGGCAATTTAAACAGGTCATATCGTGGGGTCGAAAAATTTTGTTGACCTTAATCTTTACATTTCTGGTGATATTTCGGATTTTAATTTCTAAGTTTTTGATGAACTTCGGTATTCTAGTTTTGGATGAATGTCCTCGTCATCTGTTGCAATATGGAATTTTCGGAGAAGGTTACAGAAGTCGATAGATGGTTGGGGATTTACTCCGTGGGATGTGACTTCTGTGAGGAGGGGAGCAGAAAAAACATTTATGGTTATCGAGGGTCGCGGATACACCCAATAAAATGCATTTTTACAAACTATATCGGGCTTAGTGCAATGTCAGTACACCTTTCAAACGCGCTTGAACAGAAATATTTACGCCGATTGCTGGCCTACCGCAAGCCTTGCATGTTCAATCAGAAAACACGTGAGTCAAGATATAAAACAAAATCCTGCAAAACAATGCTTGTCATTCTTCGATGTAGGTCGGTGGTTGGGGAAACACGGCAGCTTAAAGTAACAGCCATAATGAAAGCATACTAAATTGCAAAAATCCGTTAAGAAAAGCAACGCAATTTCGAAGAAGAAATATGAAGTGGATGTGACCGAACGCGGGCTTTCGATGGCCGAACATGATCTAGTACATTTCATCCTAGTAATCACAAATCAACTCATTTTTTTCTATTTTTTATATAGCATGCTTGAAGCATGAACGCAATAAAAGCAGCAAGTCCCATAGTCTCTACAGACACTAACACGGTCACCAAACATGACCCTGAAATTTGGACTTGGCTAGAAGCATGCTAAGGTTCCAGTAAGCAAGTGATGTGATAACGAGGAGTGTTGCGACCCACCACCAAAGTGACCGGCGAATCAGGGATTCGAATCTCTGCTCTATTAAAAATGATACATTTATTCAACTTGACAATTGATGAGTCTGATGATGAAAGATAAGTTTATCACTACCTTCAACTATCACACAAGAATGCACTCCAACCTAGTGTGGTGGATTGCCTAGCTCCAAGATCCGAAATATTTTAACAGATGCCTACTTTAAAACGAACTACGCAAAAGTAGGGACACACAAAGTCGCGTTCTAAAACCGGTTTACATGCAATATATGGTTGGACACGACTAACCCCTCAATACCCGAGAAAAATCCAAACAATGAAAGTAGGAAACCATTTACGAGTAAGAGGATTAATGCAGCAGTGAGGTAACTGTGGTCTCTTTCACCATTCTGTATGAACGGCTCCAGCCTGGATGGCGCGGCCGAGTCAACATCCGGCTAGTTCCGGGAATACGTAGGGCTAAACCATGATATCCTGAGCTAGGTCACTAAATACTGGATTAAAGAAGAGATAACAGCGCGAAAGGCCGACAGCGTGCATTCAGTCGCTACAAGACGTACCCACCAGTAGGTAGCAAATCATGAGTTACGCGAAGCATCCAGTCAGGATCAAGACATGAACAGGCAAAACTACAACCGAGGGGGCAGCATCACCGATCAGCGTCTGTTGGCTGGTAACAATAGCGCAAATACAAAGAGTCAAAGCGGCCAAACGGCGGACAATCACCAAACCAGTCACACATTTCTTAGCGATTGAAATCCATTCCACCCCTCGACGAACTACGGCACAGAAACAGGGCACAGCAAAAAGCAAAACGACTCATCCAGTCAGAAAGAGCAACTCGTAAAAATACAGTTTTTGGGTTTGGGGCACAATGATGAGTGATTACCAAACAACTAAGTTTGGACATCTATCATATACTGGAGAAATGCACCAATTTGATAATTAGGGTTTTCTTGCTGAAATTATGATGGGATTGATTAATAAGCGGATCCTATTTCTTCGGGAATTTAAGCAACAACAGTTTCGCAGAATTTCGATAATTAGATAAAACGATTTTGTTCATAATGCTGGCGATAGGCGCGGCGTAATACGATGTAGGAACAAGCACTGCATTTGAATACGCGGCGTTCATCGCAGCGTGCGTTCTGCATGCCTATCGATTAATTCCCCCAATAAAAACTGATTCTTCAAGAAGGAACTGTGGCTTGAATATTGAAAAAAGTGGTCGAAATAGGAAATCCCAAAAACGGTACCAATTCCAAAAGAATGGACTTGATCATCTATCGCATCCAATAACCGAATGTATGAAAACATTACCCAATATAGCAAAACGTCATAATCATAGGGATAATTTGACCAGCTTGAATAGAAAGGATAAAAGGCACAGATTGCGAGATGCAAACATTTCTTTTAATCTTCTCAATCGAACACGCAAAACATGTTAATTCACGTTAGAGGGAAACGAGGAGCAACACAATGAGAAACAACCGGTGTCGACAAACTCAAGAAAGTGTTTGGCGAAAACCGATCGCCTAACGCCAGGGCAGGCACACATTGTGGATCATCAGTTTTTGTGCCCATAGTGGTGGTTTCAGTCTGTTGGTCGATAAGGCCTCACAAAAGACCAGAATTCTCGGGTTACAGTTCCGTAGAATCACTTGGAATGCTTGGCCGGGGACAATTTGGTGACCGAAGGTCATAAGAGGTGAAAAAGCTTCTTGGGAAAAAGGAGTCTCGTTGGGTTTGAAAAGCCCTTCCGTAAATTTATCCAATGACTTGATCTTGGATTTTGCGTAAATTTACTCCATAAGTTGTCGAATTTTATGCGACACACAAAAGGAAAGCTCGACAAAATAGAAGCGAAACATTGCTGTGTTTCAATGAATCCCGGCATTCTGTTTCCAGCAGCTTCCATGTGGCAAATCACAATTCTTACCAAGTTTGCCTTATCTCTCGGTGGTACTTCTCCCGACAGTTTTCAGGACTAGTTTCGCTAACTAGCAACTGCGGAGGCATTTATCACATCAAAAAGCCAACAAGCGTTTTCCCCACCGTGATTGTGCAATTCCGTGCCAACAGTCGATTCAAAGCTGGCGCAATGCTGCTAGGTGATCGGAACATAAAGGTAGCAGAAGAAACCCAGACAACATCAAACGAGTGACTCATCCTCCACCCGAACAGAAGGCGAGTAACGGAAACCCGGTCTCGTCAGTTGCGAAACCTCTTATGACCTTCGGTCACCAAATTGTCCCCGGCCAAGCATTCCAAGTGATTCTACGGAACTGTAACCCGAGAATTCTGGTCTTTTGTGAGGCCTTATCGACCAACAGACTGAAACCACCACTATGGGCACAAAAACTGATNTTTGATGTTGTCTGGGTTTCTTCTGCTACCTTTATGTTCCGATCACCTAGCAGCATTGCGCCAGCTTTGAATCGACTGTTGGCACGGAATTGCACAATCACGGTGGGGAAAACGCTTGTTGGCTTTTTGATGTGATAAATGCCTCCGCAGTTGCTAGTTAGCGAAACTAGTCCTGAAAACTGTCGGGAGAAGTACCACCGAGAGATAAGGCAAACTTGGTAAGAATTGTGATTTGCCACATGGAAGCTGCTGGAAACAGAATGCCGGGATTCATTGAAACACAGCAATGTTTCGCTTCTATTTTGTCGAGCTTTCCTTTTGTGTGTCGCATAAAATTCGACAACTTATGGAGTAAATTTACGCAAAATCCAAGATCAAGTCATTGGATAAATTTACGGAAGGGCTTTTCAAACCCAACGAGACTCCTTTTTCCCAAGAAGCTTTTTCACCTCTTATGACCTTCGGTCACCAAATTGTCCCCGGCCAAGCATTCCAAGTGATTCTACGGAACTGTAACCCGAGAATTCTGGTCTTTTGTGAGGCCTTATCGACCAACAGACTGAAACCACCACTATGGGCACAAAAACTGATGATCCACAATGTGTGCCTGCCCTGGCGTTAGGCGATCGGTTTTCGCCAAACACTTTCTTGAGTTTGTCGACACCGGTTGTTTCTCATTGTGTTGCTCCTCGTTTCCCTCTAACGTGAATTAACATGTTTTGCGTGTTCGATTGAGAAGATTAAAAGAAATGTTTGCATCTCGCAATCTGTGCCTTATAAATTTGCTCAGTGGTTTGTAATGGACGATAGGACGAACTCTCGGGGCCGGAAACTATAGAGGGCAAATTGTTCACCAAATTATAGTATAAGCACGGGATACAAAAATCCCGATGCCTGTACTACCAGTCTTATCAGTATACTGATGCTGCTTGCGTCAGATCATGAAATTGTTGTCACAAAACAACGTTTCCGTGGTCGTTATAGCGTACTGTTGATTACCGGGGCAGAAGGCATGCGATTGACTGGAACAATGAGTAATCTACGAACTCGCAAAAAGGAGTTTCGTAGGCACAGTGAAACCCTTTTATCTTCCTGTTTGCAAGCAATGTACCTTTCAGATTTACAGTGAAGACCAAATGACGAACTTGTCAATATGAAGACATCATGGAACACCTTTGATTAGAAGTGGTCAGAGAATCGTTATAAATATCTATAAGGACGTTAGTATATGCTTTTACTGTTCATCGTCATCAAACGTGCTGTTGCGGTGGTCGATGCTTGTAAGTGTGCAACAACCTTTGGTGCGTATGGGTGCCACAACAACAAAAAATACCGCCATCGCACACAGATGCGAACCCAACGTGTGATCAAGATGTAGTCTCATTAGATGTAGATCACATTACCGGCAAACGCATTCCTAACTTCGGCCGCACTAATTCCCTCACAGATGGCCAATATATGTGCGTTCACTAAACCCTTTAAGGGGATGGAGTTGACTTTGTATTTTGCTAACCATAAGTGGCTGACTTTGAACTGGTCATCAAAAAACCACTTCGAAATCCGTATCGGAGTCGAAACTTTTTCTCAATCCCAATCATTCAGCAATTATTTCACACAGTCGAACACAAGGAATTTGAATGTGGAGTGGACTACGTGAACGTCAGCAGGAAGAAATAGATTCTATAACCCGAATTTGCATTGGTCTGTTCGAGGATGATATAGTTGAATGTGATATTTAGGAAGACTTCATTTCAAAACCTCACAGTCATCCATCCACCGAGAAAAATAAAAGTTCAGACATGGTAAGGTAACGACCTAATCTCGCTTATCACACTTTGACTAACCCAGGGCCTAGTGATTGATCCACGGCAAACAAGTTAGGACTATGTATACCCAGGAGATGCGAACTTGATCAATTGAATCCAAGACTGACACCCAATATAAATGAAACAGTAAGCCAAACTACCAAACCACCCCCCTGAGACCAAGTCCTTGTTAGCGCACGAAAACGGACGCCAGAAACTAAAGGATAATCAAATGACCTACAGTTCGTAGTTAATGTAATTCGTACGCAAGCGGATCAATTCCCTAGCAAACACGAATTTTTCGACTGGTTTAGTAGAGATATTTCTATATTACGTATCCGGAATTCGTGTTATGGAATAGTCTCGCAGCTCATAACCGGCTTCCAAGGTTCACTGCTTGGAGTGCCACGAAAGAACGTAAGGTCAGGGGTCCTGACGAGCCGAGCAACATTAACTACTGCTCACGACTAAAGTGATTTACGGTGATAAGACTCAAAACACCGAACTCCATTTTCAATGTGAATGATTATTCTCTCAATAAGGCATTTGCAGATCAGATGAAAAGATAAGCAAATATGAAGAACTCACTGGAACTGAACGCCATACTGATTGCATCTAAATCATCCGGGTGGATGAGATCCAACAGACTGCAGTTCATAATCTTCTCCCGTGGCTGATCCAGAATGGTCAGTAATCTGCAGAAACGAACATATTGAGGAACACGGTGCATTAAGAAGGTAAAATCTCAACGCAGTCAATGAGCGTTACAACAAAGCAAAGGGAATTCGGTGTTTCGTACCAAGATACAAACGGTTCTGAAAAATGCAACAACGCTGGAATTCAACCAAGCCTTAGCATAGTTTACAAGTCTGCATCAACTGCTAGTCGGTTGCCACTCAAGGATTGAGCCAAATCATAGGATATTATTCATGTTTCATCGTTTTCTTTCTCTGAGTCGCCCTCATTTCCTATAAAACATAGAATAAACACAAGCCTAGTCCTGGTAACTAATGCAACTGGCATCGGGTTTGCTTTATGCGATACAAGGGATAAAACATTTTCGTAGTCGGAATAGCGAGATAGTCATTCTGAAAAGATGAGCACGAAGAACCAGTTCAGTCCAATTAGCCTGAAACAAAGTGCTTTGGTTTTCGTTGTCACCTCACAAAACCTTCTGCTCAAACAAAAGAAAGAAGGGGAAACAATGAAAGATCGGATACAAAATAGTACAGTGAAGAACAATACAAGGGAAGAAATGTTTCAAATGCCAGAACGACATTGCCTGCGGCATTGAACCATATAACCTATTATCCCCAAACGCTGCTCTAGGGGACCTTGCGGACCCCAACCCGTTAGTCAGATCAGACCCACGCGAGCCACCCATGGCATCGAATGGCCAACCCGAACCATTTTCCAACCGAAGTACAGCGTCCAACCAGACAGTCGTTCTGTGGGCTTACACAAAACATCTCCCACCTTTGTCCCAAAGATTAGACCCTAGCATCCAATACCATACACCTAGCTTCAGAATTACTCACAAAAATCTCTCATCATATTCTACCAATACCACAGAAACAACGGTGTTCAAACACCAAAAATATTCCTACATCTGCTCTCAACGGCCATGTTTCAGAATCGTAGAGTAATACCGACCTCAATGCTGTCATGTATACTTGATCTTTGATCGATAACCGGATGTCGCGTCGACGCCACAAGTGCTCCAAATTAGCAAGGACCAATCGGGCCTTCTGTATGCGCGAACACACTGCATCGAATATACGGCCACCAGGTGAGATACAAACATCCAAATAAATAAATCTATCCACCTCGTCTAGTTGCTTCTCTGCAAGAACAAGGTTCGGCCTTGAGCCAATCCAGCCATGCAACAGCATTATACACTACAAAAATGCAAAGCTCAACGTAAGCATGCACACACCATCGTTCAGATGATCTTCTCTCAATAGCAAAACATCGTCCGAATATTCAAAGTCAGACAAGTTTGTATCTGAGCAAATATCAATCCCACTACTCTCACATTGGGATAGGGCCTATCTTCATAACCATTTCAACAATTTAAAAAGGGAAGGTGAAAGACATCCTTGACTAGCATCACTACTCATGGTGAATTCGGATGAAACATCGCCATAACTGCGAATTCGGCTTCCGCTATTCGCATACAGCATACCCTTCAACGAGAGACAGCGCCGAAAAAAATGGACGATTGGCTGAGTCTAACGCCGCTTTCAAGTTGAGAAACATAGGAATCGTGGGCATACAAAACATGCATTTATGTTCTAAGATCTGTCGCACATTGGAAATTTGGTCAATATATTCCGACCGGGTCGGAAACTGCCTTGGTTCTTAGGCATACATCTTTTGCGACTAACAGACAATCGGCGGAGGATAATGCCGGCAAGCAGTTTGGAAGCAGTGCTTACTAAACTAATTCCACTGTGGTTTTCATATGAGAATCTACCACCTATTTCGCAAATCGGCACAATCACCAATTCACATCAGTCCTTCGGAATCTCTTCCTTTGCCCACATTGATCGCACGAATTACGTTAATTCCGATGTTAATACTTTGCAACCAACCGCGAAGAAGGATGGCAGCAGTACCTCAGGTTCAGCTGCCTCATACCTTTTAAGAAAACCGATCTCTCAACACCTCAATTTCGTATAGAGGCCTGGTATCTACCTGCGAGCAAAAGTGGAAGGCCAATTGTGGCCGTAGACCAACTAAACTGCTCCGAAAAGTGTTCCGCCCAACGCACCGGTCGATGGTCGTGAGAGTGGATCAGTGCCGTCGGATTCTAGGTGGATGGTTTTACTAGCATAACTTGACAAACTTGTGGGCATCATGCCACATGACTAGTTTTCATTTGACTAACTGGTTATGTGAAAATGTTTGACCCTGGTCGACTTAAGGGTAAAAGGAAAACCACCGCTGTAGTTGGGCTTGCGTGAATTCGGATCAGTAAATCACATGAAGCTTCACTACTGGGTTCATATGAGCAATCGATTTAGAGCCGCATCAAAAGACCAACTACACTGGTACGGTTTCAAACAGTACCCATTGCCCAGTATCAATCCGAGGGAAACGAGTCGATCACTTTTATCTAATCGATGTACGAAAGACCATTTCGTCGAGGAATTCGTAAAAAGAAACTGGAATTGGTTTCATTCTACAACATTGACCAATTTAGATTAGTTCTGATGGACATGCTGGGAAAGCACAGCTGCCTGTAAACCTCCAAACTCTTGACAACGTTAGCCTGGATAAGTTGTTGGATATGGTCGCTACGACTATGACTAAGTCACAGAATTTATAATTCAGCTGTCCCCGTAAACAGCAAGGAATTTTGGCGCACCGAAGTTTCAATTTTCTGGAGACAGTTTCTATCCACGTGACCCTACAGCCCTGAGCGTTCAGGCGTTCGAAGTACGACCCGATACTCCGCACAAACAAGACCAAGGTAAACTAGTATCGCTGAATAAAAATATTCGGATATTTTGTATTTAAATAACATCACTGAAATTGTTTTGACGTAGTAAACAGTCACGATTTTATGGGGAAAAATGTATATTTCCAAAGAACGGTGTTTTCGATGAAGACGAGATTTCAGTCACCATAAGCAACCTGACTCAAACCGGTTTTAAATCGAGAAAGATTGTACGCGATGACCGAACCATCATCGGCTGATTACTCGTCTCAGCGACAACGCCGATTTTGAAAAATGCATGTCTATATAATATACCATATGGCGCGCTATTTTTCCGATTTACTCCGCACATCATTTAGATTTGACGCGAGTTTATTTGTGGTTTTACACCCCTAAAAAGTATGGTTGTTCAGAATTGGTCGTGCGTTTGAGGCGGACCAAAACGACCATTTTGATTTACTGGGATATGGAAAATATTCTCCGTTCTGGTCACTGGGACCACCAGAAAGGTCAGGCCGCACAACCATTGGTAAACTTCTTTGGATATATCTTTCTCCCTTAGAACGCTGCGATTAACATATTTTACTCGAATCTATCAACTGATAAGGAACCACTACTAAATTGTTAGACAAGATCTTGAGTTTTGACTGCAAGCTCAGAATCTACAGTCATTACCATAGAAGTATCATAAACATGTGTTGATAATTGGGAAGAGTTACGGATAGTGTAACAGATGAACTCACTCCGAGGGTAAGCTGAGAAAGCGAAGATTCTGTGTGTGATATGTCCGTACGGCACAGCCCAGGTTCGTAAGCCCACAACGTGGTGGCACCACTGCAGCATAAGCCGGAGGTACATCGATGACACCGCCGGTTGGATTGAAGTTGTATGCAGCTCGCAGACAATTATCCGCGGGATCCACATCAACCCCTCCGGCGTTCAAAGAAACCGGATTCAATAAGCACACGCGAAGAGCGGACGACGAAGTCAAACTGCTGGATGATGGCGATTTGGTGGTAGCAGTAACACCGTTAGTAGTACTGGTGTTGGAGGAACAGCATATGTTCGGAGTGGAAGTGGGACGATCATTCTGGTCCAGTTTTAACTTTCTACGTTCCTGAGGACTACTACCCGAGATAGGTTTGACCGATTCGGTTAAACAAGACGTCAATGGCATCGAGGCCCAACAAACAGCAAACTAGCACGAAGAAGTGAAAAGCGGAAGGTGAATTCATGATATGAACGACAAATATTGAAACAAATTTGAACAACTGAAATTAATCTATAGGTAGTGCTGAACGCGGTTATCTGTGTGCCATACATAGCGTCTTACGGTTACTGGTTAGGCTATTGAGATGACTGACACGAATCTTTAGAATCTGAATTAATTTGATGGTAATAGTTTGGTTTCTCCTCCTCTGAACTGCATGGATTTTGATATGTAAAAATAGCTAACGGGATGCTGATACTACTGTTCGAAGAACTTAATTCAAGAGATTATCAAAGAATCTAAGACTAAATATACAAATGTTTTTTCAGGTGATTGCACACTTTCGGCCGATCAGTCGGATTACCGGTGATGAGACGGAAGATGCCAAACGAAAATGGCGGCACCAGATGAGAGAATACCATGGATTGGGTTAGCCAAGGACCTGAACGAACCATGAACAGTTATTCGTCACGTTGTTCGTGATTAAACGTCAGGTTATTATAGCATGCCGTGTAATTGGAAAAATGAAGTAGGGGCCTTCTTTGAAACGTGATGTATATGAGTGCAGCCGGATCAGTAAGAGATCGAAGTAGAACTTTCGGCAACAATCGTGAAAAACTGTGTACATAGTGTTGTACACATGCATATAAATGTGTGTGCATGCATGCATATATATATATATATACATTTAAATATATATGTATATATGTTTATCTATACTGATCTGCATACCTACATACAGATGCAACCGATTGCGATGCATTCAAAAATTTCTACTGTTATAATCCTTGAGACTTTAGTATACGCTAGTTGCAAAGAAGCATCAACAAATACAGTGTATTTACAGGTTCTTTTTATTATATTTGTTTGTGGACTGTAAAAACATTAGTTAAACATAAGTGAACCTAGTTGTCAAGGCAAACGCGTCTGAACATAAAAATGAAACCCAAATGAAGCACAAAAATCGGAAGGATCTTTGGATTTATTCTAGCTTAGATCCATAAGTGATATAAAACTGGTTTGTCCAACAAGAGTGCTCATTATATTCAGTATTATACCCACGACTGCGCATGTATTGATAGACTCTAAGTAACTATTTATTAATTGGAGTATTTTACCTTAACTGGGATTCAACACTCATGGTCGATTACGAAGAGGAAAATCAAAATTGACTTTGCGTCAAGGCCATCTAAGCACGCTGTGTTAGTTGCTTGCATTGTTACCGCGACAGTGAAGCAGTGTGCGTGTGTGTGTGTGTGTGTGTGTGAGAGAGAGAGAGAGAGAAACAGTAAAATCGCTTTGCTCCAGAATGTAGAGGATAGGGAACCAATTTCAAAACATCAGCCGATTTAAAATTTTATCTTTAGATTTCTCCATCGTTTTAAACTAGACAAGGTTACCACTTACATCATATTAAGCAAATAAACTGTGCCAAGACCATGTTCTCCATGGCGGAAATCAAGCACATTCAAAAGTGTCCACAAAGCTATATCCCTGCTAAAATTTCAAGACAGGAGCCTTTCTCTAACCCTGTTGCAGATTTTTATTGATGCTCCATGCATCATCACTCAGATGAACTTGAATAATATTCAAACGCGCCAGGTTTCACCATGCATCCATCATGGGTTAATCACGTAACAATGCAGAGGAAATAATTATCCGGCGTAATAGTGGAAAATGCTGAGCACCTCAGTCTAAGGACCAGTTGATTTTGTTGATGAATGACTGGCATGTAGTGACCCGTAAAACTCACAAAATAGACTTTCCTAGGAAGAATTTAACCGACACTATTGCTCCGCTTTCTTATTCCCGTCAAAGGTGGTCACTTCCAAAGGAATAAAAATTAAAAAAATCCTTACCAACAAATCAAAAGTGCACTTTGGCTAGCGAGAATTTTGTTGTTATAATGACGGAAATATTATCTTGATTATAAGAAAGCAATCAATATGAAGAGACAGGGTCTCCGGAAAATGTTCCGTGGTTCACTCCACTAGAAGTAAACATTTTCCCAAGTAAAGTGGTTTTCTTTAAATCTGTCGCAATTTGAGTACAAGTACAATTGGGCGAAGAGTATGTTTAATATATAGTCACACTCCGGTTTGAATTTTGATTCTATCCGAAAGATATTTCGTGTCTTGAAGTGGCAATTACATGGAACACCAAAAAGTTGGATACTGACCTAGTATCTCTAAAGCTTTTTACAGTACGAAGAAAATGCAAATTAGCCTTGAATGTGCTGGGCGCCACATAGAAATGACCAGAAAATTAGCGAAGGACAGTGGTGGACCAGCTGACTGCCACTGTTTATTGAAAGCGGAATCCTAACGGAACAAGCGCCAAATTATTGTTTTGTTCTTCCTAATGAGTTCGTGATGGTTAAGATATATATATATATATATATATATATATATATATATATATATATATATATATAGTCAGAAATGGAGTATCAACTAAATTCCCGACTTGTTTGCTCATAAAACAACTCCAAAATTTGGGGTTAATTGTCGAAAAGATTTGCCAATTCTTGCTAGAGAGAAGGAAAACAAAGTATTTGCTTCCCAATGCTATTGTTTAGTGCATGGGAATTTTCTCATATGAAGCTTATTAAATATATGTATGTACGTCTTTAGATAGCGAAGAAACTTAGAAATCCCAGAAAATCAATGACGGGTATCATACAAAGTCTACTTGCGAAGGTCACCCAACCCGTTTCACAATAAAAGCTTCAAAAGTCCTTAAAGACAACTGAATGAGAGGGGTGGGAAAACACTATAGCAATGACATGGAAGGCAAGCTGATTCAAGATGCTGGAAACACTAACAAGGAAACCAAATGACCCAAAAGCGATGAAATCCGATAACGATGAACCAATCCAAAAAACATCAAACACTGACTGATCAAAAATGTGTTACTTGTGAAAGGTTAGCATTTAGCCACGACTGCGAAAAAATCAAGTGCAACTCAGTGGCGACTCAATTAATTGACTAGAGTTAAGGAGACAATTCGGTCTCATCCAAGTAAAGATTCTTGGCCTTATTAGCAGGGATCCCGATGGGGAACCGATGACGAGATAGGGTATGGAAGGATTACCATTGTTCCTCTGAACTTCCTCCTTTTTCGGCCATTACTTTCATCCTTCGCCATGATCACATGCAGCATGACCCATATTAAATACCTGTGCAATATACATATGTATCTTATCCAGAAACCCCGTTTCTCTGGATCAAACAAAGCTCCGACTATTAACCTTGATCCAGCTTGCTCAAATTAAGAGCAATATAAGCAATTGATTCTAGGCTCCAAGATCACTACCCTGTGGAATTTTGTGATACTATAAACACAACTTCCTATATGGATTTCTTTCTCCTTGGCGGAAAAATGGCCGGATAGACGCGCCCTTGGTATCAACGGGCAAGAGCACAGTAAAAAAATGCTATGCAACTTGAAAGATATGTACCAGACTGCATTGCGAAAGTTGGAAGATTTCTTAAGACAAAAGAACCAAACCAAAAACAGCAAAAACCTTCAAGAAAACAAAAGCAGTGGAGAAAATCAAATTTTCATGCGATGTTGACGGCTGCGGTTGTCGCTTAGCTTCCAAGCGTTTCATCGCCAGTCGTAATGACATGGTCAGAACATGTATGCTATTAGAAATGACCTGGGTTTAATTTCGTTTATTGTTTTCGAATTTGGACCTTATCAAGGAGCCTGAAAATAGATGTTGGCCTTCTTGCTTGGTCCCTAATAAAGTCACATATGTTCGTAGGAGATTGCAATCCGGTTTAAGAAGCTTGACCCATTGAGCTGTGCGTTGTTGCTTTTTATTCGAGTTTGTGAATGTTCGGTGGTTCTGTCGCCAATATGTACCAGTACAAAGAATTTAGATTCGTTTTTGCGGGCTTCATGACCCATAAGAGGCCCAAAATCAAGACTCCCCAGTTGTCGCGTCGACACTACTCCCAGATACACTCGCAGCCGAATATCCTTCCCGCTACTGCATCCACCTCCTCAAGAGGATGGGAACAGCACAAAAGATTTGGCTACACCTCTCTTGAGCAAATCAAAAACATCGAAACAAAAAAATTGAATCGATGCAACATTGCTGTTTATGACCATCCCAAGAAATGGAACTAAGTAAAATCCAAAATCTGACAGGAAATGATCTAACTCAGAACCCCGAACCATAGTGCAAAAAATACTGATATAATAAGGCAGCACTACAGCGCAAGAATGTCACTGATTATGGCCTCAAGCCATAAGACTGACCTCCTCAACTTTGGACGGTCTTGAAGACAGTGGCCCGGTAGTCTAGAGAGATCTACTCGGGACTGGCAGGCTAACGCTTTTATATCTTTTTCCACTGGAGACCTTGAGTCATTTTTAAACTACGACTTGCCTCAATGAACAGTGTGTATGAAGAAGTCGATTTGTGTTTTAAACAAACTCCATCGAGTTCGAAACCGGCTTGACTCTCAAATGTATACCACTAGCGAGCAAAACCCAATCGACGGTCAGCCATACCCGCAATTCTCTTGTGATTTCCACACAGGGATCTACGATTTTCTCGTAGATCGATACAGCCTCCGATACCCATTAGGCGTTAGGAATGACCTCTTCCAGGGGCTTGGTTAACTCTTACTCAAACAATTTCATCGCCATCCCTGAAAAAGGACAGCAACTACCCATCTAGTAAAGCAACCTTAGATCTTTTAAAGAAATATATTTACTTGATCTCCATTTTCGATGGAGGACTGGCATCTACCTGCATTATTACACTTGCAGGCATAAATGCAAGTTCCAGGGTGAGAGTCGGATAACTAAACTGATCTGCAACATGCTCTGTCAAACATTCCACAGAGTGAATAAATGAGCCGTAGAAATCAATGGCCAACTCGTTGCGGCCGGTTTTTGTGGACCAGTAATGCTAATCATTCCGTAGAGATTGTGATTATTGCTGATGCAAAAGCCTTTTCCTAAAACCTAACCGCCCGCTATCATTTCTTAAAGTGATGGTCAGCTGGCGCTTCAAAGATTTTCGCGCTCCATTGTATGCCGTATCCGGATGGCAACATCGGTGAATGTCTAACATAGCGATTGAGATCAAAGATATCTAGTATTTGTACGATCTACATGGCCAACAGTTCACTGTGGATGGATACTGCTAGGCATTTCAACCTCCAACTGAGTGGGTTCTGATGTGCCTATCCATCTCCAGGAAACAAACAATTTGGGCGTTAAGATCATCTGCAACAAACATAGCGTCCACTGAATGCAAGTATCGAATTCCGGAAAAATTCGCTTTTTGCCTCAGGACAACTCCAGTTGGTGTGGCCACACGCGGAAACGACGAACAAACTTCGGCATTCCAGTCCATTGTTGTTGACTTATATTAAACCATCCAACCGAACGGTACACAAACGACTGATTTGATATTCATCCACAAATGAGACTAACGCGTAACAATTCAACTACCACGAGGGTAATGGTCGTGAAAACTGAAGTGCAAACTAAGACTACATGCTTTCTTCTGCTGTGCGTTTTACGTACAGCGCAGGTTCATTGACACTCGAGGAATTCAAATCTTCCTCCATCTTATCAAGATGTTGCAGAGAATATGGGAATCATTCAATCACAATTTGGGAAACGAAATGTCTTGCGTGTTAACGGTGACATGATTGAAACTGTCTCCCTAATTCTGTGATGGATTTTCAGCTTCTAAAAGGTCTATTTGTCTGAAATTTCTTGTTCATTGTCACAAAGGGTGGTCCCGCTGAACCTAAGACACTATACAAGATTAAACAGAAAACTTCGAAATTCACAAAACTCTAGAATCTGATTACAACCCCATACTCTGATATATCGGTTCAGTGCATTATCAAACGCAACAACAAAAAGCGATTTACACAGCACAGAGAATGATCTTGACGTCCAGGTGCGCTGTGATGCAAACCGGGATTTTTCCTAACTGAATTATCCGCGGTCTATTGACATGAATAACTACTGATCCCTAGTTAACGCAAAATTCTACAATTATAAAAAAATATTTGATCTGCTTTTTAATACATAACTGATGTAGAATACTTGGTTCTTCAAACTGTGATGAGCTTGCCTTGATAACCGGAGGTCAGTCATCCGAACATGAAACAGTCACGTGTGACAGCATAAACCGACAAGGAAATTCATGGAACCTGCTTACATCTCGATTCATCTTGAGTGCGTTAGGATCCACGGAATGTTGGTGATAGAAATGTTGGAATGCAACATAGTCCGGTAGTACTGCGCGTACATACCTGGAAATGGCTGCTTCACGTGTGCTGGAGGACGGTGAGCAAAAAGATGAGGAAATAAGACCCCAACAAATGCGCCACCTTTGCGCTGTTCCCGTGATACATAAATACAGTAAGCTACAAACTACGAACTCCTTAATTCTTCTAATTATACACAAACTTTTAGGACACTGCATATATATATATATATTAGCTCGGATTTCAACGTGCTTACCACTGGAGAGACAACAGAGGGTATTTGTGTGCTATAATCTAAGAACGGCTTTAAATAAAAGTAAACGAAATTTCCTGATAATTTCAATGCAAATTCCGCATTTTGCTCCATTTGCAGGGCATGGAATTTCAGCTAACAGGTTGTGCAGCAACCCAACCATAACTCCCTAACATTTATTGCATCCGGATCGCCTATTTGTTCGACACTTAGTACGAAAGCGGAAGCTTCCGCTAAAACAGTGCAAAGGAAAACTTCTATGTGAGATTATATATAGCCAAATATCAGTGCCGCTTCTAAAGGTCTTCCAAAGTAGTTAAAAAGGGATGGACTTGTCTCTTCTGACCTCAACCAACTCTCTTTGGCTGCTCTGCAAACCCATAATGTCGTGACTGATAAGACGCCCCGAAGTCGCGACGGATCACTGTAAAATAGTGTAGTAAAAGGTTATGAATCTGCTAGGTTACGTATTCATATACCCCGTCAGCCACAGAATCTCTGCCCTTACAATATGCAGACTCTCATCCAAGTTGGCCAACAGGCTTTTTTAGTTCTGATAAGGGAATCGCTTTCTCGGTGCATCCTCGAACAAAAATGGACAACTTTCGACCAGGAGACCGAGTAGTTCACCAGCTCACAAAGCATACAACAATGTATACATCATCATTAACATCATTCAGCGTTAAACAGCAAGACAGGTTTCACTGACCGCTGCCTTTTCCCTAGAATTACACGTTTATATAAAAAGAAAGAATATCCAGGGTGGGAAAAGATAAGATGTCGCTGCAGCCAACAGAAGGAGCACAGTTTAACTGTACAAACGCACACTTCCAATCATTCTGATTCGATAGAAAATGATAATCACCACTGTTCACGATTCACTGTCATATACTTCAGTATCTACAGCCAACTAATTGACGAAACTTACGGAACCCAGCCGCTAAGGCGTGAGACAACTAATTTACCTGTACATTTTCTCATTCCACGTTACCACGTCATACCTGGTCTATGCGACCTCGACCTGGCCGAAATCCGGCCTGTTGTTCGCGAATATTACTCTCGCGAATCGGTGTCAAATGGCGAAGCATTGTCGAAGCTAACACCTTAGTAACTATCGGAATTAAACTAAACCCACGATGATTGCCGCAGTCACTCCGTGTACCCTTCTTGAAGATGGGGATAATCAGTGACTCACCCCACGATAGCGGGATACGCTCCTCATTCCCATTATTACGAAACAAGGAGGTAAGTGATTTCACCAGACCTTCCCCATCTTCTCTGAGAAGAATTTGGGGAAAGACGTCGTGAACGGCAGCTTTTCCCCTCTTCAGAAGCCGAATATTCGACTACACTTCCACTTCCGTTGAGGGATCAAGTGACACCTACCAAGAATTCACAGCTCCAGACGTCGGACTAGATACGTTAGCGTGTGGCCAGCTAAACTGATCCTTGAAATGCTCTGCTCAACGGTCCAGTCTTTCCTGTCTACCATGGATGAACCCTCCAGTCCTATCGCACACGACTTCACTAACCGAAGTTCGCCGTTGTCGCCCACTGCTGTCGCGTATAAGCTTAAACAGTATTTGACTGTTACCTGAAGCGGACGCCACTTCCATCTCTTTGGCTACCTTGATCCACCACTTTTCGCGGTCATTCCCAAGGCTTATGGTCAACTGACGCTGCAACTACCGACGCATCTTATTCATTTCCTTGCAGTTAGGCAGCTCGCGTTTTTGCTCTATTAGACTTAGCGACGCTTGAGAGATCCAATGTTTTTGATGAACGCTAGATCTAGGACCGCAGGCGAAATTCGCTGCCAAGTGCATCACCTGCTTAATTTGATCCCACTGATCGTCTACACTGCTGCTCGTCGAAGTTCTTAGTCCCTCGGACAGTTTCTGTTCGTAGCTGTTGCGAACAGCCGAATCAGACAAACGTTCGACAGCCAATCGGATTTGTGGCCTGCGTCGATGGCCATTGAGCTGCAGCAAAAATCGCATTAAAACTAACGCATGGTCCGATTCGACGTACGTGGTCCAGTATGATCTACAGTTCTGGACAGAAGTGCGCCACGCGATCCGTCACACCACATCAAAGTGTACTCTCGCTGTGACGACTAGTGTTCGCTCTTCTTTTATTTGCAAGAGTGGCCTTCCACCGTACGCAATGTTTGTTCCTCTGCTGACTCGCATCTTTCCCCTTCTGAACCAATTTCTTTACGTTCGTCGGGAAGCAGAGTCGGCCATGCTGGTGGTAGTGTCTCTAAAATACGTACTGTTCTTGTTTTCTCCCGTTCATCCTCATATAGTATGCGAATTTCACCGAGCCCGTTTATGCCAGTTGATGCACTTCTTCGTCATTGACGCCCCTTCAAACTAGCTGCAGTCAATGTGAGAACACTGATGTGTGTAGGTAAATAGGAGTGTTTAGCTCGCGCACTGGAGACCATAGTCATCAATATGCGCTGCATCCAAGATACTCGGCACTCAAGACTGCAGATCTGTTATCCGACTCACATACCCCCTTCAATCCTTCTGTTAATTTTCATCTGCATTTTTCTGGGGACTCTGAGGTGGTGGCTTCTGGTTTTTCTGACGTTGGTGTGGCTCTCAGTGAGTGGGCTGAGGTGGCAACAATTAACTCGACCCCAGTCCACAGCTGGCTATGCGTATTGGGACTCAGAGGTTCGTGCAAAGTAAACAGCTGTCGTTTTGATAGACGCAAATTGTTTGTCGTCTAACCGTACGCCGCAACAGGTTGCAGTTCAGATGAAATCGAGGAGACTTTTATCAAAAGCTGCACGACTTCAAACACACAGCAAGATGGAGACATGAATGCTAGATTAGGTTGGCTGTCCTCGAGTGAAGAACGTCTAGGAGACCTCTGTGGTATCGATTCCTGATGTTCTTAAAATGGGGAGTGGTTGTCGCCTCTGTGCTCAGACCACTAACTGTTCTTCGCCTGTATCAGCTTCAGATGTTCCAATCGCCGGTGCGCCATCTGGCGTCCAGCCTCACCGAGTCAGTGGCGGATCCAAATCGACCACATCGCTATTAGTTACAAATGCCGGGGTTATCTACAGGAGAGCTGGTAGCACAGGGGCACTCTCCCCGACTATGAACATGCGTTAGTTTCACTAAGCTGTCCATGTGCATTGGTGGGCACTTAAAACTCATGATGGCACAGTGTCGGTTAGATTGCGATACGGTATCTGATCCGACTTGCCTACCAATTTTTCGAAGCGCTTTGGCTGAAAAGTCAGAATTGTCCCTATCTCAAAACATCAATGTGCACTGATCGCTTATCAAGAATGGCTTGCATTCTGCTGGCTTGGTGAGCCGTGGCCTGACCTGTTGCGTTGACACCCTGAAATTCTGCCGGTACACCCCGGCTGGTATCGAGTATAATGAAGCACGGCTCATAACTCAGTGCAACCTTTCACAGGGATCGCGAGATCTGGTGGTCTCAACGAGCTTTGGAGATTGAACGTGCCTCCGCCACGGTAAATTCCCGCAAGCTATCTCACCTTATCCCAACTACCGGTCGGAAAGCATTAGATGTGGACGAAACGATCTGTGAAGGTGACAATTCGTCTACCCATAATGTGCAGCCCCATCTTGTGAGGTGGGAAGACCACTTTCCAAGCACAATTTAGCTGGCCTAAGCGACAGCACACCCCGCCGCTGTTCACATAAGCGTCTAGTGGCCTGTTGCAACAGACTCATCAACTAAGGCAGAGATCCTCAGGGAAATCCAAGCCTAAAGACGTCATAAAGCGCCGTGGGCCAATAGGCTTCCCCCAGCTTTATTTAAAGGAGAAATAGAACTAGTCAAAGATCTGGCACTTCAAGGAAGTCCCCTTCTCGTTGTTCCCATTTTCAAAAATGAGCTGCGCAGTGACTGTGCTAGCCATAGGGTTATTAGCCTAATCCCCACAGAATCAAAGCGGCTTTCGTCCGTCATTCTTCGCAGATTGTACAACACGCGTAAAGGGGGGACTCTTGAGGAACAGGCTGGGTTTCGCGCTGGTCATGGATGCATCGATCACATTTTTACCATCCGACAGGTGGTAGAGAACCGACACACTTTCCGGAAACCAACGGCCATCGCGTTCTTGGACATCCGCGCAGCCTTTGACTTTGTAGACAGGTCTGCACTATGGCACTATTTGCTGAGAAATGGAATACCTGAGAGGTGTGTCGGTCCTCAAAGAGTTGTAGCGTCATACTTCAGGTCGGAATAGGGCTTAGGCCCAGCATTCGCCACCCTTCGTCGTCTGCAGTGGAGTACGGGAAGGCTGCCGTATAGCTCCATTTTTCCCAACTGGTACACAGGATGTTTTACAGAACGCTTTATCTGATCCTTCAGACGGCGGAGTTGAACTTTGACCAGGGATTCGTTTTGACTTAGTGCATGCCGATGATATCGCCTTTCTGAGTGACAATGCATAGGCAATCCAACGGGCCTCGGACCATTTAGGGACAGAAATCCCAGATAGGGTATGCGCTTTGCATCTTCAAAATGCAAGGCAATTCTTCGAGATTGAGAGGAACTTGAGCTTGCACTCACCCTTTGTGGTGATCGCTAAGAAATAATAAATAGTTTCAGGTAATTTGAGAGTCTGATCACCTCTGGTGGTGTTACGGAGGAGGCCACATCATGAATTGCGAAAGCCAGAGCAGCTTGCGCAAAACTGAGTCACTTGCGATGCTGCCATGACATTCGGCTTTCACTAAAGAAAAAGGTGTACCATTGCACAGTTCGTAGTGTTCTTCTTTATGGTTGCGAGAACTAATGACTTCCTGTTTTCGAACACCAATATCTCTGAAACATTCCTCGTGCCTGGTGGGTACGTCGGGTGAGTGGTGACAAGGTGCGTCATCGTGTGTTGTGTGCAAACGGTCGTCCCCTAACTAAGACAATCGCTCTAAATCGCCTTCGGTAGTTCGGAAACCAACTGCGCTTGGCTACCCATTGCCTACCTTTTCGTACTGGAGAGAGCGAGAAGAAGCGACGCTGTGGTCAGGCTATGATTTGTCGTTTAGATATGAAGAAGTCAGCCTCAGTTTTGACCTTGGTCGGTGCTTTCCGTCTTCATGGTCTGGGCCCAAGAGATGGAGTGCTGAAGGTTGGAGAAGCTGAGAGGTACGGGTAAGAGCCAAAGTCAGTGGTGCCAATGCTATATGACCTGTCTGTAAAACGCATCGGCCTGAAAAAAAAGGAAACCAATTAAAATTGGTGAGGGGAAAACAAGAAATAATTGATTTGTCGTGGTTCATTACTTATTCTCTGTCTATTCTATATTTTGTATAATTGCATTTTGTTTTGAAGCCGGTGTATATATATACATATATTTAGAGTTGAGAAGGCGTACACTGAGTTAATACGTTTATCGTGACGTTCCGATCCAAACTAGGACTCGTTTGGATCGAAACGTCACGATAAACGTATCAACTCAGTGTACGCCTTCTCAACTCTAAAAATATGCAACCTGAGCTGCAAATATTTTCACTCATCAATATATATACATATATATATATATATATATACGTGTATATTCTCATTTTCAACTTAGGTCTATTGCATCAGTGCAACGAACCCAGGGTTCGAGTAGTAAAACTGAACGGACAGACCAAATGTCTCGTCAAGATATTGCCTTCACACTTCAGCAGACGAAGCAGCTCAAGCTGTGGGTCAACGCGGTGTAGGAATAGTCTTAAGTAAGTAGGATGAAGCGACCCTTTTCGGTTGGATCCCGGTTAACAGTCGCTTGTGCATCGTAAGACTGCAGGAATCAGTCGGCGTTCGGAAGGATAGTTGCGTTAACCGCAGTTTATTTGTCATCTCGGCGTACGCCCTAACAAACTGCAGCACCGATATGCAAAAAGACGAGTTTTATGACGAACTTGTCACTTTTGTTCAGAAGAGCAAAGGTTCCGACAATGTAGTGGCGAACTCCGGTTAGTGAAGTCATATGCGACAGAACTGGCGAGCCCATTCATGGTAGACACCAAACACATCAAGGATCCATTTATCTGCCTGGACGCTTATGTAGTTAGTCCGACAACCGCAGCTGCGAATCTTCGGGTGTCTGTTGACCCCTAACGGAATTGGAAGTAGAGTGGAATATTCAACTTCTGAAGGGAGAAAAAATGGTCGGTCGCGACGAACTCTCCCAGTTCTTTTCAGATTGGATGTAGAAGCCTTAACAAAAGCTCATATCTCTTGCTTCATGATATCTGGAACCAGGAGCGTATCCCGTTATCGTGGGATGAGTCACTGATTGTATCCATCTACAAGAAGAGCACATGAAGTGACTGCAGCAATCATCGTGGGAATTTGTTTATCCGATAGTTACTAAGGTGTTAGCTTCGATAATGTTGCGCCGTTTGACACCGATTCGCGAGAGTAATGATCGCGAACAGCAGGCCAGATTTCGTCCAGGTCGAGGTCGCATGGACCAGATATTCACTCTCCGACAAATACTCGAAAGGCGCCACAAGCACCGCCGCCCTACGATCGTAGTCTTCCTCGACTTGAAAGGTGCTTCCGACTCCGTGGATTGACCAGCACTACTCAGTACTCTCCACCGGAAGGGTATGCCAACAAAGTTGGTAAACCTGATGCAAGCATTGTAGTTACATACCTGTGATCGCGTGAGGGTTCATTCGAAACGACTGCTTTTCGACAAAGTTGTCCCATCTCTCATGTTCAACTTCTTTATGGACAAGGTGATGGAAGATGTTTTGTGAGATCTACAGGATGTAGGAATCGAACTGGGAAATAGAGAGAAGCCGTGATCTAGATTACGCATATGACTTCATGTGCCTGTTCGAATCTGCGGACCATGCACAACGTGCACCAGACAGACCCCCGAGAACTGTAATTCGGTTCGGCATGTGCTTTGCATCTTCAAAGTGTTCCAATACTGGACGACAGCAGTCCCGAATTTGATATTGTGAACCGTTTCACTTGCCTTGGCAGCTGCGTGTTGAGGGACGGTAGCACGGTAGTGAAAGTGAACACACATACATACAAGGCTTGAGCGAAGTACACTGGGCTGAAGCATTTGTGGCATCGATCTGATGTTTCACTGGAGCTGAAAGGTCGTGCGTACCGTGCCGGTGCGCTCAGTTCCGTTGTATGGTTGCGGGACATGGATTTTGCGTGCCGAAGATGTTTCTTGCTTGGAGATTTTTGATCATTGATGTCCACGTAGTATCTCCAGGATTTGATGGTGTAATCAGGTGAGTAATGTAGGGATTCTGAATCCAGTATTAGGTACGGGTTCTGAGAACACCTTATATCCATGTATGAAGTTTGGTAGACTTCGCTGGTTAGGTCGCGTATTTACGCATCCCCAATACCCGTCTACCATACCGTTCTCTATTCTCTCCTGCTCCCACGGAGTGGGAGTGGATATCAGAAGATGACCTGGGAGTGAGGCTCGAAAAAATGCATGCCAAGTAGGTTAATTAGACTTCTCACATCGTGGTTAGGACCCGAAAGATCCGTCAACGAGATGGCTCGAGACATTGAAGGGTATGGCGGTGAACTGCAAAGTGTCGATCACGCTTTTATTTTCTGAAGAATCAGAATGATTGAAGCAGTGCGTTTGAACAGTTAGACTGCATTTCGTGTGTTGGCTACTATGGCCTGTGGAGGTCTACTCCGTGTCCTCTTTACACATTTACTCATTCCATAATAATGTGTAACTTTAGGGGAAATGATCAGTGGGGCCAACCCTGTTGTGTAATGCTGAACGATGATAAAAGATGAGCGTGTGCGACACTTTCGTATCAACGAACAAAATGAAGATCAACGCCCTCTGATAGAGAGCGCCTAACCACAGCAAAAGCAACAACGAACATTGCTACCGTCTCTGTTAAACATTGTCAAAATTACCAAATAAGTGGTGGCCGGATGTGGAAGGCCGCTGTAGATCGTCAAAACGAAGTGGATAGCTGCTACGACCCAACAGCAGCGTCACGAACAACGGTATTAAAAAATTACCTTATAGGAAAACTGAATGTATTGTCACTTGCCGATAAAATCTTCCTCATTTGAGACCTAAGCCCCTCAACACTAGCTGCAGCTGGATGCAGGCTTTCTAAATGCTCAAAGTTATCGTCTAGTTCAATCATGATTTAGGATTCCAGAAACGGACTTCGGCTAACCAAGCAAAAGCTGTTTGAACCTGGAAGACAAACACAACATACGGTCTGGATGGTTCATACGACAAACGTTTCCCGCACTCCATACCTCCTTTAATATCCGTCACAGTCAGTACGTATGCTGCATTTGAATGCAAAAGAGGAAAGTGGCGGTACACTTGATTTCAGTTGACAAACGATGTTGTAGCAGTTCATTACACTAAAGCGGATATCGGTTCGGTTAATACGGGGAGATTAAGCAGGGTTTTGCGTCACGCTGTGGAAAGAAACGCGTAATAACGCGGAAGGCTCACGTAATCGATATTACCCTTCATGCTTGATAAGGATAGTGATGTAAAAACTATTTATTTGAGTGTGTTTCTTCACAGTAGGTACCGGGATTCATAGCTTAATAGTTGGAGCACCCAGTGAACCTAAGCTAATCATGGTGATAAGAAGATATCTTCCCCACTTCTCCCGCATAGACTTTCTCTGAGTAAGTCGTTCTTCGAAGCAGTCGCGGCTGGAAGATGGGTCTCAAAAGTCACCCTATGACATGGTAAAAACGGTATGTAAGCCTTAACCAATGGACTAGCCTGGCTAATTCGGGTGAGAATTTCCAGGCGGGGTTCATGAAATCTTAAAAAGGAATTATGCTGAGGAAACCAAATGAGATGCCTGTGTCTCAGTCATTTGAATCCTTTGGCTCGAAATGTTTCTTAATAAATTTTGTTTGTTTTTTGACTATTCTTTCCTTATCTTTCGATATCGAGGAGACCCTGCTGCGGAAAGGCAACCAAACTGGGACATCCGCAAACAGCTGAAGATTATACCGGAATGAAGTCAAACTTTATTAATAACAACGAACAAAGTCCATAGGAGAGAAAGAAAATAATATTTCAAACAGATTACCGATTCTTAAAGTCGTGAATTTGCTTCTACTGCAATCGACTACAAATGCATACTGCTAAATGACTATTATAATGGTTTCTGATAGCACCCAGAGATTCAAAAGATGGAAGCAAAAGCAGCGACCGATAGAACCATCTAGAAAGGCTGTCAAACCGTAAATGGCCCAACCCAGACTTTCAGGACCAGAATTACTTCAAAAGCGGAAGTATCGATTGAACTGGGACAGCGCCTACTTGCAGTCTTCTAGATCAATAGATAAACAAACTGAGATGGTTCGAAGTCGAAGAAATCCTTACCACCAGAGTTATTGGCCCCATCAGAATTTAATATCAGAAGTGGGATTTTAGTCCATGCTCAGAATCGTGGTCCGGAATTCGAGTTTGCATCTCTCCGTTCGTGACCGTTGACCGTTCGTCGTAGGGACGAAGACGGCTAGATCTTGAAGCAATGTGCGCGAAAATGTCACTCCCAAACCAATTTATGATAGGCCTCACTTTCGGGGAGCTACCAAACAGGGCAAGGTGGAAACTGAAACGACACCAACAGACTGATAAAAACATCTTGATTCCAGAATTGAATAAATAAGCATGAGTATCTGTAGATTACATTCTGGAGGTTCGACAGGGACACGCATTCCAGGTTAGTTCTAGCACTGAATCCAACGCTGACTCAGGTGCGGATCCCCAGGCGTAACAAACGAAAAACGGTCCCCCATGGCGTTGTAGAAGGTTTTATTCCGATGCACAGGGTTCCATAATATGAGACCTCATATGGAGACAGAGAGGGACAGCAGCCTATTCAAAACGCGACACCACCAACCTGTACATCACTGAGCTACCAGCCCACATGTAGTGGCTTTTTATACTAAGGAGGCAGGTTTTACGATTACGTGGATGCATCAACACAGCACGACTGCGAAGGGAGATGTTGACGACATCCATAGACGCGCTTTCCCTGTAGAACATCAATCTGCGGCAGAAAAAGCAGCCTCGCTTAATTGGTGACAACCATGCCGTGGATTGGCAAAACACTGTGCGCAGTAGAATGCCATACTGTGGATAAGGATTGCGCTTGTTATACTATTTTATATGAATAACAAATTAGATAAGGAGATCATATCGGTCACCAATCCAAGGCTAATAAATATCTCGTTCCGAGAAGGATCATACGCACAACGGAGAAATTCTATTTGCGATGAGCATTCAACCTTAAGCTCGTTGATAAACAACAGTTTTGTGACAGAGACTTCCACTGCAGTAAGAGAGCTGTTCAGAAGCATTTACTCGTTGTACAGCGGTAATTCTTTTACAAATTTCTAACTTCACTGTACTTGGGTCCACTCGATTGCAAGCACACTGGATGTGAATATTTCAGGTCACCAATGATTTAAAAAATTATAGTAGGTATGGAAGTATCTTACATTTGTGGATTTGTAATTGATCTTTACTAAACCGTACACAGGCTTCCAGCTTTCTAAAGGATAACAAACAAGAATTCCAGTGTTGAAACAAAATAAAAAACATTTCAAAAAGTGGCCTTACGTACATGGATATCGGTTAAGCACAGAATAAGCTCAAAGGTTCAGTGCTAACCTTTACCTTTTTCGACAGAATTCGGCCGATGTGATATCAACAAATTCCTGCACATGGATATGCTAAAGAGGAGAAACCGGAATGTGCAACGGATGGAGGGGTGAGACTTGCAAACCGATGACTTAATGTGAAATGGCTGAGGTTACCAACTAGAATTTCATGAGCGAACTGCAAACAGGCATTAACATATCTGTCGAAGGTGTTACTGAAAAGTGGAAAAATCAACCTGAGAAACTTGGCCGACCATTTTGAGGGAATGTTGCAGCGGCCTAAAACTAACCTATGACGGATCCGGGGAAATCACGCGAGAGCACTAAAAGGGGAGAATACACTGCTGAATAAGATTGTCTGTCGCTGTCTTACCACAAAAAACTGATACAACTTTACCATTTGGAAAGAAAGACCTAGCAGCTCGCGAGCAAAAGCTCCAGTATGTAAAGATCATTGAAGATTACTTTCCAGAGTAACACTCAAGTTATGCACACGACTGACTCTGTACATCCGTTTTCTTTTAAAGTATATGTCGTGGGACCGAGGTGTCGAGGGTCAGGGGTGAATATACACTCCATAAATCCACTGGGGTAAAAGCTTAGACCGGATGATAGAGAATATGCGGTGATATCGGAAATGTTAGTTTTATGTTTGGTGAGAAATGTGAGTGTGAACAGTATGCTTAGATAGAAGTTGAAGGTAGTTCATTAACGTAAGCTTTAAAAGGAAAAGCTGGCAGCATAGCGCCTTGCAGTATATCGGGGCTACTAAGTGAAGCTGTTGGCTGATTATCCCAAATTGTGACATGCTCATATCGTTGCCAGAAGTAGGCACTGAGAACATTTCCAGAAGATAAAGAAAGCGACTAAGCAAGTGCAATTTATTGAGTAGAACAAAACGAGGCACTAGGTCAAATGCTGACGAATAATTCAGAAAAGCACAGTGCAAGTATTTCGCCCGGCCGTTGAAAGTTTTCCAAGGAAAACTAACTAAGGGAGGAACTGTGCCTAGTGAGCAGCAATTTCACCTGTAGGCGGAGTGATGCAAACCCACGGGGATAGTGAAAGTAGATGTTGTAACACTGACCGCTTCGTTAATTTCAAACCAGTTGAAATGAGAAATGTGCGGGAAACGCCTGAACAATGGCACCTGAGTTGTGTCCGTAAGGATAGGCGTGATCCTCATAGGACGCTAGGAAATAAAAATAGGCCTTAGTTCCAGCTAAAGGTTGGTTATATATGCAAAAATGTGAGACAGTGATATTGTATGGAACTAAGACTACCTGAATAAGCAGCGGCTGAGATCCTGAATGCAAATAGCTGCACACTGCATCAGATATGACCACTTCAAATGAAGGAAGAATGTTTTGAAAAATGAGCCAGGCTATTGGCAGGTGTACTAGTCGAGGAATGACTACAGGCAGTAGTCAGCTGCTCAATATCTACTGATGGAATGGGAGTAGGTTTTTTCTACATGAACAGTTTAGTCCTGCGGCACATGCATTCGTGGTCACATGTTCTGAGGAACTTATTCGGGCAAACAAATTTCAGAAGTCTTGTTTCAGCTTTCATGGACGATAAAAACTGGTCAATTTCAGCCATATTGTCACGTTTACAAGTGAAGGAAAAAGTTATTAGTTTTTTTTTCAGACTTCAAACGCTTTCCAAGCATCACGGACATTTCCAAATTGAAAACTTTTCAAATTCTCCCCGACTATCTAAGCCATCCCCCCATTTATACCTCCTGCATTTTACTATTTTAACACAATGGTCCAAACATGAATGCAGTGTAAAGGACGTGCACCCAAGCCTCTAGGACCACACATTCAAGCGGGGAGGAGGGGATATCGGTAACGATAACCATGAAACTTGGAGTGGCACAAACCATATAAGGATCAAACAGGCCAGAAAGATTACTACCCTACCAGCAACCTATGAAGTACGTTGAACAGTTTACTGGCAGAAAGCAGAAACACTACCGTAAACATTAACTTAAGTGGAAAAATAACAAAAACCATCCAGTCAATTTTCTCCCAAGCTTGATGCAAACTTTAATAAACAAACGCCTGATAAAAAGCCGCACTTAGATCCGCTATATACTTTTGGTTTAGGACTTTATTGTCTCGGACATCTTGGTTGACCCGGTTCAATGCTCTCTTTTTTCGTTTTGCCCCCTTCTTGATCCCATCACAGTTGTCAATAATCCGTGCGAATACTAGCCCACACAAGCCTGTCCGCGGTTTCCGTTCCCGTTAACAGGCACATGCAAATTGTACTTATCACCAGTAGCAGCGTAAATATGTAAAAAAAAACCCATTCCTTTTTTATTACACGCACCATGCAGGAGTGTAGACTGGAAGCTCATGTTTCATAGCCGCTCGACTCCACTACACACGAGAATAAGGAACCGCGAATTCTGACTCCGAAACTTAGTGGCATACAACCATATAAAGCCACAATAGGTCAGGCGTGGGAACGAGCAGAGCGACAGTGGCTTAACGTCTACCACTCGAGTGCATAAAGTTTGATATTTAATTGCAAATGGAAGAATTCTGTAGATATGTATGTACTCTAAACTTTCTAATCCGCCATATAGTTTCACGTTTATCAAATCATCTTATTTTGTTCCGATTAGCACATGCAGCAAATACAATTGTTCGTTCATCAAAAGCATTATATTGGCACCCTTCTACAATCGTGTTCCAACTAGAATCCGGGGGTTGTGGACTAATAATCAGCATGACCACCGTATTTTAAGAGCAGGGTCGTTGCAGAATTCACCCCACAAAAAATTCGTTTACACTGATGCATAGAAAAGGGAAACGAGTGAAACCAGCCGATGTGAATGAAGAACAGCATTGAGAGAAACCTATTAAGAGAAAAAGGTGGTTAATATATTATATATGGTTAGGTTATAAAAAAGAACAACTTTATTCAAGTTTGCACACGCCCCTAGGTTCAAACAACTGTAGGTTGCGTAGCACTGAGTTAGTAGCCAGTTTTTCCACACTGTCATGATGAGTGCAGTTTACGGAATATGTACAGTACTATTCCTTTGGCGTAGAGAAAACTGACAGTGTTTTCAAATAGCGACATTACCCCACCCTTTAAAAAGCCGATTCAACTGGTCATAAGGCCAACTGAATGAAAAATTGAAAACTATCAAAGCTGTTTTTATCCATGCTCGAGGCCGCGCATCCGATAAAAATCCTGAGAACCAGATATAACAAGACAAAATCGGCCATAACGGCGGTCGCAACAACAACAATAATAAGAGAAATAATAATAATAACTAATTGTGTAATCAAGCCATTAGGAATTAAAGTGCGCTAGGCTGATTGAGAGATTATTCGATCGATCGCCGTTCGACTGATCGATGTGACTGATACAAAGATAATTAATAAATCGCATCGCGTACATGCACACATCAGTCGGAGGATAGTGGCGCGCAATAATAGTGTGCTCGTGTGTGTCTGCATATTAATGTTTACAATGAAAGTTTCAGGCCAGCACGCTGATCATCATTCACGAATAGGCAGACAGTGCGCAGGAATGCATTGTGTGTGAGTGCTTATCTTTCATATTTACATATACGGAGATCAATACATAATTGATAAAGTAGCCCAGTCAACAAACTGCCAAATACTATACTTGCAACACAAATACTGATTTAGAGGGTTAAGTTTCACGTGACCGTTAGCAGCTACATGTATGTGAAAGACGAGACCGATTCGTTGTTGATACGATGACAAGTGCGTCGGAGTAGCACGATATGATATCCCTGGACCGGCAAGTAAGCGGCAATCAGCACCGGCTCGATTCTCGGACCCCTGACAATGAGATATTACAGACGACCGGGGACGATTATGATTTTATATTTATAGACATATGTATATATAAGAAACATCGGGAGGTTATGACTACTATGCCCGGACTGATTCCTGACAAGAATGAACCAGACGTGAGATTTTTTCATTGGTTCTCATTGGTGAGTTGTGTGCTGCTGCCGCATGGTGAAGAGCGTCGAGGACAGTGGAGCGCTTCTAGTCTTTGTATTCTGTGCCACAAAACATCACAACTGAGTTGAGTAGTCAGGATTGACAGATAACAACTCCACAGCATGCCGGTTTCTAGTATGCCTGAGCTTTTGAAAACAAATATAAATCAGTGAGGTATCGAGGTCATAAGTGCCGGTTTTATACTGGATAACTGGGCTTCAGAAGCTATGAGCTAAAGTCCGTCTCAAAAATCTAAGAAAGACTAGGACTCCAGGGAGTATGTTGCTGCTCATCTTTGATATCGTGAAAAAGTGTCCCGGTTACTGAACTCAATTGATTAACAAACTCAGCCGTCGATAAAAACGACCGAAAACCAACTAGAACGCATTTTGGTTATGATTTCAAGTAGAAATGAGACATGCAACCCTCAGACCCGCATCATTTTGAAAAGCAAGGATCTCAAGATGATCGGCTAGACAGGAATCAACACATACCATTTCGGAACCTTCGTTAAAAGATTGACGTGCTACAGCAGCAGTGGGTAACTGCTGGTTCATTTGAGCTTGTTCAGCACCGTCCGATGAGCCGGCGCTATCTGCAGCTGTTCCCGGAGTTTCAGCTTCATCCAATAACAAATGACCCAACAGGTGGGCGACGTTAGGACCTGGAGGAAGTAAAGTAGCTAATGAAGAAAAAGACGAAGTGTCTGAATCTGTACGTGTCCATATTTCGGCGTAAAATGCCGGTTGCGGCATTAACTGTAGCGAGGTTTTAGAAATTCGTTTGAGAGGAGCGTTGGAGGATTTCCGGTTTCTGGACCGCGACCTTGGAAGCGGAGAAGCTGATCCAGTGGATCTCGCCGTAACGAAATCCGATTCCCGCGGGCCACTGAGAACATTATCAGAACTGAACGACTTTGGAGAAGCTTCTTGATGCGACCGAACTTTGGTTTTGTAAGGCGGATTCGCTGCATCTGATGTTCGCGGTTTGTTCATTTGAGTGTGCATCAACTGAGCAGACATGGACGAGGAGAATTGCTTGGAGCGTAACTCGTACAGGTGCAAACCAATGATTGTGTTCTGAAAAATATGAGGAAAAGGGAAAATGAACAAGAAGTAGAGAAACAAAAACGGGATAAAGAACCAAAACGAAACTACGGTATCCGATTAAATAGCGATAACACGGTATGGTTATTTGATAAGTGCAGCCTATCTGTGTTGGTAATCTATCTTTCCCCTTGAGACATCCTCTACCCCTTTGGTCTCTATCAGGTGCCCACCTCTCACATGTAACTGCATCAAGCCGAAGCATGCTGTCGTGGCCGCAACCCTACGAAACGCTCGACATGGGGGCTAAACCAGATTTGGCATGACAGAAGTCCCAACGTCTTGATGAGACTGTTTGACGCGCCAAGGTGATCGTCTCATAAAGAGCGGGTGAGAGATATTGTATGACCCAAGGGCTGTGAAACAAATACGTCGAATGAACAGCGAAATTATTTGAACAACCTATTAGGAAGCTACTAGCGACAGTGTATCAACACACTGTTGCTCTGCAATCAGCACTTGGCTGGGCGATCTAGGCCAAGTGACACTGAGGACGTTTCTTATATCAAACATCCATGAAACTTTCAAGATGACGCCCCTTACAGTTTCTGTGATCCCTGGTGAGGCGTTCCCGGAAGGCGGCGGTCTCTAGGGGCCTTTTAGTGGCTGGACTCCTTTATCTCCGAAGACAAACCACATAGGTTGTTGGAAACTGAGAATTCTATCAAATCTTCTACACTGCTATCACTGATATTACTGGCATAATTGAAATCGGATGTATGGCACTGGAACTCGCAACACCACTGTTTCTGCTCAGAAACCCATTGTCAGTTTAATCAAAACGACCCAGAAATTCAGAATTAGCAAGGAATAGGAGCGGGTTCGGGTCACCACTCCAAACAGAGCATTACTTTCTTGAGAACGTTTCGAAGGTTAATCCGTCAACTGTCCTTGTGATCTGCGCCCCAATCCTCTCCTGTAAAATGAAATTTGCCAAATTCTTAAAACGGCAGTAAACCGCATCCCCAAAAGGGATATGCTTGTCACAGCGAGTGACTGAGTCACCCGAACAGGCGCGCAGCGTGTATAAACGCGCCAGACTCGGCTTGGGGCAAAGCTGTAAAGATGGTGGTAGGTCAGTCAATATATCAGATTTGAACCAACTGCAAAAAACACCATTTCAAACCTTGGAAGGCATCTATTTATAAACTATTCCCGTGATGACAAAAAAACTCATTAGATCAACGAATTTCTAATCTGATTTCGTCGACAGATCGCATCGTGCAGAGGTAGGTAACAAGGTCGGCTTAGATCAAGCGCTAATAAGAGGAAAGTGTCATATTCGGCTGACGATCCGTGAAAATACGACTCGCCAAAACCGCTCCAATCTTGGATGGATAAAGACCCGGGTATTGTGGTTTTCAACAGACGCATTCACCTGATTCGGCAAGATGACGAACTCCGCTGACATGCTGAGGGCTAAATTGGAGGCAGCAGGATACCAAAGCGCTACGGATATATTGGATATAACGAAACAACGTTATTAAGAGCGGATATCCGAGGACGCTATCTGCTTAACTGCCTTGGCTTAAAATACTCATTTAAGTGATCGTTAGGAATACCAAAATGTTAGATTCTCCGCAAAGGAAAACCGATGCAAATACTGGCACCAGCTCGCAAACAAGACTGTAGTCACTTTGGAAGCCGCTTTCGTAGAGTTCGCGCACTGTCGGATAAAGGATAGTGAATTCAATCTATCTTGTGCCACTGTCCCGGCGCACTGACCCTTGAAATGGATGGTATGATAACTTTAACATTTCACTTTAAATGTTCCTTCGGTAACTAGCACTGAATCTTTCGTCTTTTCAACCGGACCTATCGATCATGTCATTTTAGTTCTCGGTCAATTTTCTCACCTCGAACTAGTCGACGGCGTTTTCGTGAACGGTCAGAACTCGCTTTCGATAACCACTTTATACTTCCTGTGATTTCGACGGAGAAGTCAGGGTTTTCCATAATAATACTAGCAGATCAACAAGGAAGGTTTAGTAATCATCAGTGAACAAATTGCACAACGGTGCTGACTGCTTGCAAAATGGTCATTTAGTTGTCCAGTTGGAACCATGCTTGATTTGAACTCACTGCAAAATATCCATATATATATATATATATATATATATATATATATATATATATATATATATATATATATAATTTCTTCATATAGTTTGTCCTCTTCTAATTGACTTATGGCAATACTCAATGCGGACAGTGACTTATGCTCATGAGAAAGAGCAATCTGCAAATTTATGTTGGTTGTAGCTCAAGTCATTTGTTCCCATAGGACTCTAATCAAGGGCTTTGGCAGTTCCGTCATAAACGTTTGATCGTGGTGTTTCATGATCCTTTCAAAGAAGGTGGCACCTAAACCCGTCATAGTTTTGTTATTTTTGATACACTCGTAGTGACTTTGTCTTTAGACATGTAATCAACCAGGAGACTGCCTTTGGCAACGCAAAAATAACAAATCGATTGGTCAATTAGTCCCACAGACCTCTCGACTACTATTACCTTGTTCACAGTAGGCTGTGGTAGATAAAGATTATACACCTCCCTTTCGACCACTGACTAGCGACGTGGCTACGGTCCTAAAGTGAAATCAATCAACATTCCGATAGGAAGTCCCTGTATGAAAAACTATAAGTAATCAACATGAGTGATTTCTAAGTCAATCAGAGAGTTTAGGTTGACACGACGATTAGATCTTGTTGAAAGTACGAAAGAGCCATGTGAAAATGATAGATTCAGCAGAGATAACAAAGAGAACACTCAAAGTCGAAACAGTGTACACGTGCAGGGAATTTTAGCCAGCTCCTCAATCCTCCGCAGATGGTCCAATAATCATCGACTGAAATTGGGCCCTTTTCTACAGCACCAACTATGACCGGCCATCGCAGGTAGGACAGCCGATGTAACCAATTATTTGAAATATGCGAAGTCTCCCAGTTCATGCGGGATCCTGGTGGGCAATCTGAGAGATGAGTTCTCCTGTGGTTAACGCGCTACTTCATATCCTAGTCCGCGAAAAAATGTTTATTCCAGTGGGACTTTCCACTTCCCAAGAAAGTAACAAAACGGTGTGCTGGAACTACCGACGAGTCAATCTAGCGGTTGCAAAAGCGTTGTCCCAGTGCATTCCGAATTGCTTCACTGCATCGGAACCTACATGCAAGCAGCCGAAAAAAGGAAGTTCCCCTTACCATGGATGTAGTAGTCAAATATCCATCAATCAAAGGACACTGAAAAAAATACAATTTCCAGTGACCGATTGCTGGATATATATATATATATATATATATATATATATATATATATATATATATAT